>CAEFZX010014501.1:0-19921 GCA_903066825.1 Alfaro cultratus | reverse complement strand
CATATTGCTATACGAAAATGGTTGCTAAGAATTCGTAAATTGCTTGTTGCATTTTATTATCACACTTAGTCAGATATTTATCTTAAAAAAAAAAAAAAAAGAAGAAGAGAAATAGATTAATAAAAAAAAAAAAAAGTCACTGAGATGAGTTGCTCCTGCGTCTCTTTGGAGGAAGAAAGCCTTTTCAAATTTGGGCAAAAGCTGAGGTGGCTTAAGAAGAGCAAAAAACTTGACCCACTTTGCACCTGGTATTTACTAAATTGGGTAATAATTTGCTCAAATCAAACCTCCTTTGTGTCAATGGACTAATGTTAACGATACTGAAATGTTGTTAAAATAATTCTTTTTGTTAGTTTTCAACTTGCTGCTCAGCCCCCACAAAAAGAAACTACATACCCTAGAGAGACTTTATACTCTGCAGAAATAATTCATGCTCTCCACAGCCAAAAGGCTCGGCTGTGGACCATCAACTCAAACACAGGTGGGTCTTTCCGACATGAGCATGTTGCTGTGCAGAATAAAGCAGAGTAACCTGTTTACATCTCTGAGGCGAGACACCTTCAACCATTCAGCAACAACTAGAATGAGTCATGACCTTTAACCCTTTGCTTCAATAAGAGAGATTTTTGTGTTGTTGTTTTTTCACATTTTCATCTGATTGTCTGGTTCTAATGAAAGATAAATGATCAAAGGTGCAAAATAAGATGCAACAATGTCATTATTGTGAGCTACATTGTGCTTTCTTTATTTAGCAGCTTTGTAATGTTTTGATTTGCTTGTGCTGTGAAGTGGAAATCCAACAAAAACACAAACGTTTACCTGCAACCGCACTCATCACAAAACAAAAACCCAAATATGTGTACGTGAGCCTCTGATATATGCTGAGGCATTTTGAGAAATGTGCATTACTGCATCCACTGGATTGTATTTTACGTCCTAAATGAGTCTGGATATTTATTCCGGCAGTCTGGACAGCGCCGGGCAAACAGAGTGGAACGAAGGGACTTCTGAAGGCTGCTGAGGCTAAATGAGTGACCTTAATGGGTTAGCTGAAGCAAAACCTGCACTAAATAATGCAAATGTAATGCAGACAAAGGTGCAAATTAGCCAGTTGTTGCCTGTGATGTGATTTTTAAAGTCAATGAATTGGAATCAGAAAGGCAGGGATCGAGCAATTAAAACTGCTCACAGATGGTTTCCTGAGGTAGACCTGCAGTTTCTGCATTTGCAAGAAGGGAGGAAATTGATGAATCACAAACCAGCCAAGCCTCCAACCTCCTAATACTTTTCTCATCTGGCTGTAATTGTTATTGGATTGACAATGGAACCAAACAAAACGGCAAAGGAAAAGGTACCTGCTGGGACACGCAACTGCTGAAGATTTGAGTTTTACCCATGGAGGAGTCTGAGTCGTACCTTTTCTGAGGAGCAGCAGAAGTCGTGCGTCCTGTAACTCCAAAGTGAGGCCGAGCTCATCCTGTCCTTCAGCGTGAAGCAGAAATCCAGAGCTTCTCATGGTTTTAAAGGTCAGACTGATGGCGTTAGTGGACGTCTGTCTTGGTCTGAGACTCAGCTTGAAAACAAGGCTGCTGTCGCCGTCAAAGCTCACCGTGTCAGAATCTGAAAGAGGACGATCACAACAGTAGCTGCGTCTCCATCGACCACATAAATGTGCGATTTGATATTTTGAAAATAAATTAGCTTAATGAAAGTGGGAAAATAAAAAAAACTTGCCTTTTGATTAAAAAGTCCTGGCGCTAGGCTGAGGTGTTTTTTTTTTTTTTCCCCCATATTGAAATTGGTTTATTTCGCAGAACTGAGTCTTTCAACATTAGTGGGATACTGGCAAAGTTTTGTGTGCATTTCTTTTCTTTTTTGAGAAATACATGAACAAAATTCACAGCACTGTGTATTTTTTGGAGAGCTCTCCATCTTGAAGTCAAAACGTTTTGACTTCATCAACAAACCTTAGAAGTTTGAGTTAAGTTTCAAATCTCTAATAACTTACAACATAAACATTTATTAATTATTGGATACATTTTAACATTCGCTAACAAATCTAACAAACAACTGTTTTAACATTCAATCCAGCATGCAAAAAACACTAAAAGTCGATTTACTATTCTGAAAATTTATATTTACTCCATTGGAAATATAATAGTACAATAGTAATAGTTAAAAACATATAGTAAACAGTGATTAAACCCTACTAATGTTGAATTTCTGAATAAATAACAAACTGCCCTTTTATCTTTGTTAACACAAGTTCATCATTGTCTTCATATTGCCTACACCTTCACTATATACAGGGAAATGGGAATCATTTTTAAATCCACAGTGAGAATTTTGTTCTCAATTATGAATCCTAAAAATCTTCAAACATACAGAACGAATTCCAATAAATGAACTGTATTAAATACAAATAAGTCAAAGTATAGTAAGTAAAATAGAATGAAAATAACATCTATAGCCTGATTAAGAATTTTGTGAATGAGCCACATGTCTAAAAGTAACTATTTAAAACATAGTTACTATTTTTAATCTTAAAAAAGGTAAAACAAATCTTTTGACTGATTTAAAAACAATCCGTTTTTAAATCTGTCTTCATTAGTCACCAGCACTAATGAAGACAGATGAGCATCACATATTGATGCTTCAGAGTAGAATAGGGGGGGAAACTGACTGTAAGGACATCCGTAAGCCTCCAGCCTGAGTCCAATCCGACCGTTTGGACTCCAGTGGAGAGGAACGACGCGGACAAAGCGAGCGATGACAGGGTGCTGGAGGTTGTGCTGGACCACACTGTCTGCATTGCTGTTCCCAGGAAAGGCCTGTAAAACCACAACAATATATGAAGAAAGATCTTCATTTATCACAACATATAGATGACGACGCCACAGCACAAAAAACTAATAATGTGATGTAGGATATCACTAACTACATATTACGCTAATATGTAGTTAGTAAATGATGTAAGGTGACCTTGCATCCTAAGAAAGATCCCTATTAATAAAATGTATTATTAATATTAAGAGGTTATCACCTGATTGCAGGGCCAAAAGTGGACTTGGTTGAGAAAGATTGGAACCTTTTCTTTAGTGTTTGCAGTTCTAGCTTTTCACTTGAGCTTTTAATTAATTCTTTATTTCTTTGAATGTGATTCATTATTTTTGATGTAAAGTGCTTAATTTACATACTTCCGATATTCAATTAAAATTCAAAAATACTTTATTGATCCCAAAGGGAAATTAAATGTTGTTGTAACTTTTGAATTAAGTTACAACAACTTTTTTCCAATACAGTTACAACTGTATTGGAAAAAAAACACTACATGTTTGTGTTTCAGAAACAGGAGGAGTTTCTTAAAGCGACAGGAGCCCAATTTCAAGATGTTATATGACAAAGTCAATTTTCTTTTAAATCATATTTGATTGGGAGGGACCAGACTCAAACAAGGACAAAAGATGTTCAAAAAATAGAAAAAGCTTCAATTTAATTCTTAAATTAAATAGTTTCCTCCTCTGTAGTTGCAGCACCTCAAGCAAAAGAACAAGTGTGAGCAAACCATTCAGACAAATATTAACTAAAGTGTGCACCCATTAGAAAATGTATGTCTAAATAAAATAACTTAAACATACTATAAACTGTAACTAATACAAAGAAAAATAAATACTAACACAATGTGGTGGTAGGAGCACAGCCTTTTTAGAACTGAAGGTAACATAGCTATTGATTGTGCTATAATATGAGACCGTTTACTTGGAAAACACATCATGCTGCCCATTAACACTTCTAAAACGTTTACATTTGTTTTTGCATAAAATTGAATTTCATGCTTTTCGTGCTTGTGTGACACCTTGTTCTGTGTACATTAAAATGACTCCTCCAGTCCCAAACATAGTACTTTCAGCAATGAACCTTCAAGAAAAACAGTATTAAGTAAATTCCACTTTTTACACTTTCAATCACTTACAAAACACACCAGGATTCAGCTGGTTGGCACATTATGTTTGCTTTTCTCTGGTGGTTATACTGGTGAAACTGGTCTGCATGTTCCTCTTTCCTACAGCAAAATCTCTCCCGTACTACCAGAAAGCTTAAGTTCAGAAACACTTGGAAGAACGGTAATCCCCGTTTTCGGCTCTCACACTCCTTCACAGGCAATGGGAAATGGAAAGGATGTGAGAAGAGCAGCGAGTCAGACAAATGCAGCCTTACTGAGCTTAAAAGGAAGTCTTACAGGAGTTATGACAGACGAGCAGCTCAGCGGGCAACTCCAAGCCTTGAAAGTCGTGATAAACTTTGCAAACTAATATGTGGCGTTTATTAGGAGTTTTAAGGTGGATTTGCATCAAAATGCTGCAGGAAAGATCATCAGGATCTGAAAGCCTAAAAGCTGTTTCTGTTCCTCTCATGTAGTCTCCAGCAGACGTAAGTATTGAGCTCAACTTTCATAGTCTTTAAGCTACAAAGTTAATTCAGCGTCAACAGCTTTGTGGAGGGGGGAGAGGAAGGTGCACCGGAAAGGTGGTTCGCCCAGGGCGCCAAACAGGCTGGGACTGCCTCTGGTATAGCTACATGAAATCTGGCGGTTTGCTCATTCACTTACTTCTACCAAATCCTGTGCAGAATCAACGACCTTTCTCAAACTGTGGTCTCTGGGCGCCTCCTAATGGTCTGCAGGGTAATGCATATAAACAACTGTTCATTTGCCCTGAGCTCAAAGTACGATGCGTACAGTTGGCTTACCAAATATTGGTTGTGTTTAAAAATAGTAATGAATAAATGGCTTAAAACTAGATTACTCAAAGGAAAAACTGAAGATACTGGTGGAAAGAAAACAACAAACTACTTATATTAGAGGAAGCCAAGTCACAACATGTGAGTGTTGACGTGTCGTTCACCAGCGATTTGATTCTTTTGAACGGCTCTTTAGTTTTTTATGACTTTTTGCTTGCTTATGTTTCTCTGCTCGTCAGAAGCTGTTATTATTATTAAATTAAAAACGATTCAATTAAGTTAATAAAATACAAATAATAAATAACATTTTTTATGTTTAATGGTGCAGAAGAATATTTTTTTGTTCCTGCCACAGCAACTCAAGTCTATTTTTCTTTAATTGTGCTTCTAAATTACAAATAGGCCTAAATGTTATTAATGCACACAACACTTGGTAGTAAAGAACAACTTCTTTTTTTATTTCCATGTGTTTGACATAATTGGAAAGCTTCGAGTCCACACTTTCAGAATCTGGAAATAACTCAAAATGCTCCGTGTAGACATGTTCGCAACAATAAGTGTGTTAAAAGGATAATATCTTAATTTCAGGTGACTATATTAAGATATTGTTTTATCGCGGGGGCAATTTCAAGCTGGGTGCTCCATGAGTGTTTGTTAAATGGGTTAAGTTGTCCTCAGCCTGAAGAGGTTTGAGAAAAACTGCTATATAACAATAAACTCACTCCTATGCGCCCTTCCCATCGGTACTGTCTCCAGTTGTGTCCCGTGTCGCTGAACATCAGCTGGTAGGCCGTTTGCCAGTCAGAGCTCCCATAGCGACCTTGCGTAGCAACAGATGTGATTTGCGTCCGCCCACCCAGGTCGACCTCCAACCACTGATACTTGTCTGAATTCAGAGGAGACCAGCCTCCAGCACCTGCAGCAGAAACAAGAGAGGGAAGAATCTATCTAAGCAAGAGAGAATAATCAGTTATTTCTCAACATAACGAGTTAAGATGAGGTGGTAACAGCTGAAAATGTTTGTCCTTCCCATGTACACGCTTACTATTGTTTCCTCTGCATGAACATGTGAGCATTGTCAGTCGCATATCGGTGAGGGACAGATCTATGAAGCGCTGAGATTCTCCTACAATTTGTATTGGGATGTAGCTGGTTTGTGAACTTTTTGAATACTGAATAGTGCGTCTGGCTTATCAAAGGTGAAAGGCAGAAAATGAAACAATAAAATTATCTTTAAAGGGGCAGTCCTATGTGTTTTCCAATCACATAGTGTCATTTTATAGCACAATCAAGTAACTATGTTACTCTAATCTGTTATAAAAATGCTGTATATATAAAATATGACTTAAAAGAAATTTTACTTTACAATTTAATGCCTTGAAGTTGGGCCTCTGTCTCTTTCTTAAACTCCGTCTTCAGGAAGTCATCACAACGCCCAACCTCCAGGATTAGCAAGTTTTCTAGGGGAAACCTTGCTTACTGATATAAAATCTACATATTTCTGTATAAATGAGTATCTAAAACATTTTTTAAAATGTACATATATTCTTTTGAATGGCCTTAAATGTATACAGAAACATAAGATCTTCAATCTGCCATTATTTAATCGATGTTGAAGATTGAACATTATTCAAAACAAACCATAAAAACATGTCTGCTTTCTTTATCTTTCTGGTTAAAACAGGACTCAAATATAAAAGATTATGACTTCAAATGATAATATAGTGAAACATTGAAGAACATTCTAGACAATTATGCCTGTTAGTAACCCTATAACACTAAATTGTACGTCAGCAAGTGCATTTAAAACTCTTTTACTTCCTGGCATGACGGAATTCCTACTCATGTAGACACAGACATGTAATCAAGTCTTAATACTTAATTACTTCTTAAAGTTAACATCTTTCTCTCTTTCCACTTATTTAAGAGTAACTTTGTTTACTTCCATTTGTCTCAACCCAGTGGTCCACTATGTAATAGATTGGTTGATGGTTATTAGTGTGTCTCTGCCCAGTGGATCCTAGTGGTCCACTATTCGGTTTCGATGGTTGTTAGCGCTGAAGCAGACACAGCAGCAACATCGATCAATGATATTGACTCTTTGAAAGGTTGCTATTACTCCAAGGGCAATCATGATTCAAGGAAGACCAAGGCTGTCGTAAATGACCTGCAGCTCAATTCCTATTGTACCATAGAATGAAACTGACATCGCAAAATGACTATTTCGAAGGGAAAAAAATTTTGCTTTCCATATTATTGTCAACTAATCTTAAAATAAGAAGTGTTGTCTGTAAAAGGTATTCGCCCCGTGATTGTCCTACCCTTCTAATTGCTTTTATAAATCAAAATTTGGCTTAAAAAAGAAAGCTCCTTCATGTCAAAGTTAACTCCACCAAGTTCTTTTAATACCACAGTTATGTAGCTGAGACTTTGGCACAGTTGAGTGATCCAACAGGATACTAAACCTACATGGAAAACTGGATTTGGGATTTGGGATGAAACATGTCAGTAGCCTAAAATTAGGCTACTGACATGGTTCTTACCTCAGCCCTACTAAAATTAAAAGATTCTCCATTTTCTCCAGGTCCATGCCAGGAAAACATCCCATAAAAAATGAACTCTACTATTTCCACTAAGGATATTTTCAAGATTATTCAGTCCGTTCCGCTAGGAGGCTCTGTAGTTTATTTACATTGGCAGAAGTGACTGGAAACTAGAAGCGAGGTGATGGAGGACCGGAAGTAGTTTATACCATCATCAGAGGACGCAAACAAGTTAAGTTCTTTAACATTAATTGAATTTGAATGAGATAAACTATTGAGAAAGGTGTATTTTGTACTAGATGAGTGTTTTAGTAGATTAGCTTTAAGCTAATGAAAATGTTAGTGATCTCATGGGTTATTTTAGAACATTAGCAGCTTATTAGCACAATGCTAGCTCTTGTTTACTGCACTGTATGGCATAATGCTAATGTGTTGTATACTGTAAGAGCTTAGATAAATCTAAGATTAGATTGATCTAATTTGTGTTAGATACATCTAGCATAACTTTGGTGGTGATATGCTCATAAGGTCTAAATCTGTGATTTAAGTTTGTGATTATTTGAATATTATGCAATACTAGGTATTGCAATTTTGGTTTATTTTGTTTCCACATTAACTGGTAAATCACCAGGCAATACATAAATAACCCCATCAACACCAACTAGTTTATCTCTTTGCAACACATATCATATACTTCATCAATCCCAATGATAAAGTATATGAGCGCATCTGTAGGTGTTTTAAACTGAATCAGCAAAACCATGTCAACTTTATTATTTATCAGTTTTCCAAACATAAACCGCAGCACAAATGAGGAACCTTCCACCGCTTTCTTCCCCCCTTACAATCAAATCTTGAGGAGTTGGCTAATTTGAATCCAAGTGAAGCTCATCGCACGGTGTGAGGTGTCATGGTCAGTGGAGCAGAAACAGCAGGGAGATTCTCTGCACAACCACTGCAAACACACTGCGAATTTAAAAGAGCTTGTGTAGTGAAGGATGCAATAAGCAGCAATTATTTATTGATATAAAACTCCTAAATGTTACATGTGACAGCAGGACTACGAGTGGGTGGGAGGCTTATTTTGCTCAGCACATATCTGAGGGTTTGTCTGTTTTCCCTTAAACAGAAAAAGAAAAATTCTCTGTGATCATTTTTGTATTATGATGTCCAACTAAGCCTAAACTATGCTTAATCTCAGCATGTTCCCTTTCGGCACAGTGCGAGATGTCAGCATCCTGCAGAGCGGAGGAGTATGAGGTTGGCTTGAGGACAGCAACCCACTGAGCTGCGTCAGTAATCTATATGCATGGCTTTAAACAGCACAAGTGAAAGATGTACAGCGATTTACATCCTCGGTTTGTGTAGCATTATTGATACGTCACTTCTAAACTACTGACAAAATTTTATCCTTTTGCTGCATCTGTGAAGGTATGGAAAGGAGTCAGTACTTGGATTACAAGTACTTGAACTTACCGGAAACTAGTATTTGAATTGATCCAAAAGTAAATTGAAAGTTTCTACTTTTGCTGAGACTTAGAACTAAAATTTTAGGATGCCTTCACACCTGACAGTCATGTAGATTCGGTTCAATTAGGGACGGAAATTGCAACGTTTGTTACATTTTGGTGTGGTTCGCTTTCACACTGACTGCGCTGCACCAAATGATCCAAACTAATCGGAAAACCTGTTCCCCTCTGTCGCTACACCAAAAACTATTGAAGGAAGAGACACAAAAACCTCCAAAGGTCTGTCAGGAATTATGTTAGCTGCACATCTACTGTATGTGCATGAAAAGCTGCTCCATGACTTTCTGCATGTTTGACCTACGTTTTCCCTGCGTACTCCGGCATCGTTCTACAGATCAAAATCATGTTACGGATTGTTCACACCAAACATGTTTTGAGCGCCAGGCGCATCTGGTTTACATTCAAAGTCTATATGGAGGCGCGTCAAGGGACATTGCGGTGCAGCGAGATTTGAACCGTTTGGAGTGTTTGACACGTCAAGAGCATCCAACGGAAAACAGCGGCTAGAGCTGACGCGCCTCGACGTCCCTTCACAAAGAGTTTAAACATAAACCAGATGCTCAAAACGCTAGATGTAGAATGCCAAGCATTTGCATTCAAAGTACACACACGTCGAGCTTGAAGTGTCAAACGCATTTAGTGGGAACGCACCATTAGGTTATAACCTTCAGGTACGAGAGTTGTTTGTCCAGTGTTTCCGCTAATAACTAATAACCACACCGTGATATAATTTACAGTATGACGGCTGCAGTGATGTCACTCACCTTCTCTCCGATTTAATTTAGCAAAACCCGGCCCATGACTGCTGGACAGCTGCGAGGAGCTTCTGAATGACGACGGTGATAAACTCGATACCAGCGGCCTGTGACATGTTTCTGAGAATCACAAAAAAAACATAAACATTAGAAAATGTGTTACAAAATCAGAGTTTCATTGGTGACATTCTAGATAAACAGTGGTTAGATTCAAATACCATTTATCAAAAGTCACAGCAGGAGTCCAACTAACTCCAGACACTTAGATCTCACACATGTTCAGCTCAGTGTTCAGTGGAAGACACCGATCTGGGATGTTGAGAGCACGATTCTTTATGAATCAAAAATATCAGAACATACCAGTTTCCTTGGTGACCTTGAAGAAAATAATCCAAGTCTCATGTAAGCCACAGCACATTCACTTTATTTTCTTCAGTAAAGGTCATGACCCTTCGGTGTGGTGGAGAATTTGAAAAATATAGAATCGATTTTGAAGATGTGAAGCAAAAACAGACAGCATGACTTCTTTGTCACAGAGGTATTAATAGCGCGATTTAATAAGGCAAAAACCCAGAGGGGATAAACTGGAGATAATCTAGAACAGAAATTTTACTTAATTTGTGTTTCAAAAATTATCTTCCAACTCGTGAAGTTGCCAGATAATTGCAAGACAGAGGTTTATATGTGAGACTCCAGTCATTGCTCTTTGACCTGCTTTTCAAACTTTCCTTCACTAAGCCAGCTGCATGTTCCCATAGTTTCTGCTGGTTTAACATTCACCCTACAGCAACAGCAAACAGAGACCCAGAGACAAAGCTCAAACCTCACTGCTGAGGTAGTGAGAATCTTAATGACGTTTTGCTCCTCTTAAATTCTTGAGCGAAAGGAGAAAGACACATACCTTTTGTTTTGTCACTGTTTAGAATGTGCGTTCTGTCTAAATAACACTTTACTTACTTACTAACTCAAACTGCTTATAGCGGTAACTGTTTCTAGCGGGTACTGCTCATCTCAAAGACCAGCTCTGGCTCCTTATCCTCCAGTGAGGTGAGACTCCAAGCCCTCCATGTTAGGCAACAGGACATACTACACCGTCCCAAGTCACAGCTGCACAACTCCGGTCTTCACACTCAATAAAGAACTTAGCCGCTGAATTGAGGCATAGCCCATTTCCTCTAAGCCATCCAGAAATTAGCATGCCAAGGCCTCGTCTTCACCTGCCACCCAGCTTCCATGGCACTAGTTCCTGATGTTCCTCTTTGCAGGTCGTACACATGATGCCGGTAGTTTCTTTGAGTTGAATCTGGTCGAGTCTTTAAAACCGTGGCTCAACCACCAGACAGATGTAGTACAAATAATTTGCGACAGATTCGATTTTCTGGAATTTAAAATAGATGTTTTGTATCAGGTCCATAAGAAAACTTTTCAAGGAAGCACATCTTTGTGTCTGTCAAACAATATGTGACAGGGGTTTACTATGTTTTATTCATAAAACCTTAGAGGATTGAGCCACATACCTATCTAATTATAATAAGCATGGCTGATGCAGTCCTGTTATCACTGTTTTGAAGGATTATATTCTGTTTAGTTATTTTATAATTTAGATATTTGAACCTAGAGGCTCATAAAGATGCTTATTCATCGTTTTCCGTCTCTACCTTTCAAGGACGGTGAAGGTAATTCATAACAAAAGCTGACATAATTGCGTGTAGCTACAATCGTTTTAGACATCTCACAATATTTCCTTCGAACTGAACATCTTTGTAGGAGTTTGATGTTGGGAAGGTTTCAGTAACGCTGTGCTCACACTGCAGGTTTCCTCTCATGTTTTCCGCTGCTCCACTGTCTGACTCATAGGGAGACTCATTAAACCACCTGTCAGATACCGTCTCTGCTGCATCCCAAATTGTTGGCTTTTATTCAGCTTTTGCTCTGTGATGTTCAGTGTCAGCCGAAGGCCTGGAGACTAATGACACTTGAACTGCACTCAGGATTACCTGATCTAACTCCAGCTCGGAGAATCAGAGAAAATAGATGCACTATTTACAAAAAAAAAAAAGAAAGAAAAGAATTTTGGGGGAGTCGCATATCACAGGTGCATCAATTTCCATTCATAGACTGCATCATGTTTTTCTTGTTGTTTTGAAGACAGATATTTACACACAACTGAGATATTTCTTCAATCTTTTCACATACAGTATTATTCATTCCTCTAGACGCACCAGTCTCTGTTGCAACAAAATACCCTCATGACATGGTGCTACTACAGAAATGGAAAAGATGTTCTCAAATTTTGCTAACTTCAACTGTTTTTCCTCCAAACGTAGTAACTGACCAAAAACTTCACCTTTGTCTCCAAAAATTAAGATCTTTGTTTTGATTTTAAAACTATAATCTGGCTTTTATCTTGCTCTGACGTAAAAATGTCTTCCTTGCCGAATGAGCTCTCAACCCATCTTGGTACAAAGAACCGTTTGTTTCTGGAAACAGGACCTTCCTTCCTCAGTGGTGTGAAAGCTGGATACCCCAGTTGTGTTTTTACTCATACAGAACTGAGTGATGATTGTGGCAACCTTTAAGCATTGGGAAAGCTTGTCCAAAAAATGAACCAGACTTCTCTTCTCGAAATGCAACTCATTAACGTTTAGCAAGTAACTCCAGACTCCTTCCTGACTGAAGCTAGTTTATCCTCCCAGCTACGCTTAGATTGCCTCGACTTCATCAGCTTCCCTTGTCTGAACACAAATCTTTACAAATGACACTGAAAGCAAAATCAGAGCCTCTGTTTAGCTTCTTCCAACTTTTTATCTCTGCCAGTGCCACCTCAAGCTCCCGTGTCTCATAAAACATTCATCATCTTCACATTGAAGGCTGTGTGGCTTTGCAGACAGAAATGCAGGACCTATCATCCCCCGCTTGTGTACCAGCTATAATAAGAAGCCATGTGGTACGTTTCGGTTTGGTGACAGACTAGATTTGTTTTGCACAGTTTTGTCTTTCCTGGGGGAAAAAAATACAATTTTGGAAGAATTTACTGCAAACTGCTTTTTGTTTTTGTTCAATTTTATTGAAAGGTTCTGTCGTGCTTTTGTTGACAATTGTGAGGTTATATCTGACAATTTCACAACATCACATTCAAATTCTGTCTATCTGCAAAGTGCTTGCAGAAGCACACAATGGCATCTAAAACCCACCATTCAACCTCAGTCAACAAAACAAGTCTGCCCATCACGACGCGCCACTTTCTGACATGTTACCATCGTTTATCACTTGATATTTTGTCATATCACGATACAAATCTTCAGTGTATTTTTCTTACAGAGGCATGGCAGCCTAATAATTCAGCTCCCTTTTATTCCAATACCCTTTACAGACTTCAATTGCAGCTAACCAGATGCAGGTTTAGGTTATGAACTAAGCTTTGACCAACTCAAAGAGCTCTGGAGCTCTGTGAGTCGTCAGATAATGGAAACAATATGACAAACTGCAACCCTACCAAAACATCTCAGGTGGGAGAACCTGCTGCCAGGACAGCTATTCATTGTGTGAATCATTAGCGTGGGAAGAAGAAAGCCATCAATGAAAGAAACTCATAAGAAGTAGAGATGTCAACTAATTTTCAAATTTTAGGTCTCCAATGACTGACATAAACATTTTAAAGCCAAATCCACCATATCTTGGTCACCCTTAATTGTAGAGCCTGTACCTTAGACCTAACCAAAGGTCCAACACAGTTAGGTCGATATTAAAAAATTAAGTTACCTTTTAATCTTTTAACACTTAAGTCCCCATCTAAATATCTAGCAAAGTTGATCTAAATAATCCCAATGTAAACCAGAATCAGACTTTACTGACATTATACAGAAGCACAACAAAATTTGTATTAGTGCAGCTCAAAGACAACAAGCAACATTCGAGGCACTGCTTTCATTAGATGAGAATAAATAAAATCAGAAAAACACATGTCTCATACATGCAACACAACCAGAGGTCTACACGGACATTTTGGGGGGGAGGTCCCCAAGTATGAAAAAAACAACCAGCTGCATTTAGTAGTGTGAGATTTAATACAGGACACACACGGCAGAAGATTTCAGAAGGCTACTTTTTGTTTAGATGATAAAGAACAGGCGCTCTAGCACCACCTAGTGTCTATCTGTACACATCCCTGAACACAACAGTTTGCAGACTAAAAAGATGTCAATACTTTGTTGGTCAACCATATAAAATCTTAATAATATACACAGAGGTTTGTAGCTGCAACCTGGTAAAATGTAGAAAAGCTTAAACCACTTTTACTTTTACTTTATGAACATCTCTTATGATCTGCAAATTCATTAACTGAACACACACCATGACTTGTGTGCATACAAACACAACAGCTAACACCTTTTATCGCGTTCACACAGTGCTATTCACTTATCTGATGATGTCAACACTCCACTCCCAAGAAAACACCTCACACACACACACACACACACACACGCAGACAGAGGTTAGAAAAGTTGTGATATCATCTGTCATTAGCTCGTGATTAGAACACACACTTCACCGACTCCCTGTCAGCCGAGAGAGGAGATAGCGTTTCAGCGAAGGACTGCGGAGAGACGGCGAGAAAATAACATCACCACTGTTAAAGTCAAGAGAGTTGAGTGAGAAGACAAACGTCTTTTGAAGCTGATGTCCTGCGTCATGATTATCTCATGTTCTGTTTCATCTGAGTAGATGGGTTTGGATGTGGCTGGTCTGAGCCAAAAGGCAGAACTTTCTCCACACAACTATCAACTGCCTTTGTGTGAAAACCATGTTATTGAAACATGGTTTTCAGCATTATTTTGTCTAAAACCTTCTCTCTACTGGCCTCACCGACTGAATGATACAACTTCGTCACTTTGTTGGTGCTTACTTAAAAAACAAAAGTTTAATTATTAGGTGGATTGTGTACTGCATTAGCTTTCCAAGATGGCATAAATCATTCCAGCCTTTTTTATGTAACGCTTTGACGTGGTTGATGCACTCAGTCTTCTTTAAGGCAAAAACAAGTTTTTATTTTATTTTATTTTTTTATAGTTTCTCACTAAGAGAGGCTCTAAGCAAAGTTCTGACAGGATTGCCCTTATAGTGAATAATGCACCAGTCCTCATCTAGGTCAGAAAAATAAATGAAAGAAAAGCATTTACTGTTCAAGGTACTTTCTGCTCCACTGAGAGCAGGATTTCATTTGCGCTCATTTAATTGCCACACATTGATGACTTATTTGTTCATAATGTGCCCTTTGTACATCGAGGTCACACCTGGTAGTCTGTTAAAAAACAATATTAATAGATCCAATTTTTGACATAGAAAAGGGCATCCAAGGTTTCCCCCAGAAAACTAGCTAAGCCTGGTGGTTGGGCTCCAGGTCAGTCATTCATCCAAACAGCCTGTTGAGTTTTTGAGTTAAAATTTTTTTAAAGTTGACAGAAAATTTGAAAATATCACTTGATAATTATGTGTAGTTGAAAGATTGACACCTGAACAACAACTATAAAGTCTTAAAAATGCAAACATTTAAGAAACTTAAATAAGCAATGCTTAGCCTGGTGGCCCGCCAGGCTTATAATGCACTGGGGAAAACCCGGGCCATCCATCATAACTGTATGTATTGCACAGCATTTATCATGTTAGACTGTGAGGAGAGGGCAACTTTAACCTGAAGCAGCAAGGGAGCAACCCTCTCTTCTCTTAATTTCTGTTTTTATCTTTTCTCTCATGTAAATCCACCTTATTTCTGTTCTATATATTCTATATCTACATAAGATATGCAGTGCATTGTTTGAATATGAAAGCATAATTTACTGATTTATCTTTTTAAAGGTTATTAAAGATAAGACAGTATTTTTTATTTGTATTTACCCTAGAACTTTTTTTTTAAATCGTCGTTTATCCTTTAGTTCCCATTCAAATGTATCCTAACCAAACATCAGCCTATTGGATTAATTCCAACAAGCTTTCAGTCACATTAAAGCATCACTAGATGCCCTCATGTGGACATTTTGTCAATTTTAAACCCAATTTCGCATTTAGATGGAAGGAAACGACATCTTTCCTACAGTGTTGCATATGCTGGAAGAGGTGCCTAAAATAATTTCTTATTTGCGTTTCATATTTATGAGGTTCCTGTTTTTCAAGAATCAAAGATTAGACGGCACATCATCATCATAACATTGTAAAAAAAAAACTGTGAGTCAGGTCACATCAGCTCCTGTCGTTTTTGACGACTGGCGAGTTATTGTGGCTCTGTTAATATCCCTGCACACTCTTTTTTTTTTTTTTTTAACTCTGCTGTAATGTTTTGGCAGGAAAAAATGCTTAAAATTAAATAAGCATTAAATACTAAAAAAATACATAAAAATCAACTCATTTTTCATGTTTCCCTTTCAGGAAACAAACGATTCAAGTTCAACATGTAGAAATTCTGAAGAGCTTATTCGTTGTTGGTTTCTTCACATCCAAATTTTCAATGGTAACCCAAAAGAAAAAAAGTTTGAAACAAATCTGGAACAAGTCATTTTATGCGGTTGAAACAAATTGAACACCAGCTCAGAGTCCGAGATGTTTGGGCTCACCTGCATTCATGTCCACACACCAGCCGACAAGCATCAGGACGAGCCGGGCGGTTGCTCCCCGCGCTCGGCTCGCCCACAGGTCCATGATGAAGTGGAGGGAAGCCGCGGCGTTGATCTGCTCTCCCTCTCTGCTGCTGTCAGAAGAGTCCTCGTCGCTCGCTGGAGTCCTGGTGAAACCCTCGCAGGCTGCCGTCTGCTCTGCTGCTCTCCGCAGACTGAGGGGGAAACAGGAGACGGTGGGAGGCAGAGGCACAGAGAGAGGGAGTTCATTCGCCACCATCACACCGAGGGCTTTCCTGTCATAAAGAGACTTTAATGACAAAATCCCCACTGCAGGAACTCGGAGATGCATCTCTGTTACATGACAGTCGATCACACTTGACCAAAAAGAGTGAATGAGCTTGTGCTTGATTGACTCATTCTGTGTTTCTTGGATGCTTGTTTCACGTTAATATTAATCATTTCTTCTTAAATGGGGCTACATTTGGGGTCACTTGTGTATTAAACAGCAGAGCTGAGTGGAAACCAAGTCTTCTTTGTTGATGCCAAACAGCTTTGGGTGGAGGCAGAGTGATGCTGCGTGTGGTGGGAAACCTAAATCCAATTGAGAATCTGTGACTTGAAAGTTGATGTTCACACATTCTGAGCAGCTCTGAACGAATCACAGGAGGCCATCTGCAAACTACTTTGTTCTGCAAAGTAGTCGAGGCGTCACGAAATATGAGAAACTTCAAGGGTATGAACATTGTACATTGCTCAATAGAAGAAAAAAACAACAACATAGTGACGACATCAACATTTCACAATAGAGAGTGAATTTGATACATTTACTGGGTTGTACTTTGGAGCCCTTCTGGGTTAACTTTTATTTAAAAAATAAATGAATAAATTTTACATATTTATTAAAACTGTCACCAGGTTGTACCAGTATAATATGAGATGGGTTATAGATGAAAAAATCTAACTCCTCCTGCAGCGCTCCCTGTCAGAATCAACCAATCAGAGCCAGGAGGCTCAATGTGCTGATGGCAGAGAAACAACTCAGCAATACAGGAAAACCACTTATTTGGTGAATAAGAACTAAGTTACCCCAAATCTCTTAGAATTAAATTGTTAAAAATATAACATAAAAATTGTATTAAATCTAAATTGTGCTAAAATATATTTCCTCAAAAATATTGATATTTGACTAAATTCAGCTAGTGTTGAATTAGTTTTGCTGCTGAATCTGAGCCCCACTGCAGCGCCCCCTGCTGGGCCTCCTTTATAACTCATTTTTATTCATTCACACCAAATGAAGCAGCCAGTTGACTTCTGCACTCCGACTCCACTTTGCGTTCACATCACCGCCTGTGGTCTATGCTGAGTGTTTGCATTTGGTCAAAACTCAAAAAGTTAGGGCAAAATTAAATAGTTTGAAAACTTTTTCTCCCTAATTGGGAAAAATGTTGTGCACAGTGAGGGTCTGGAAGCATCTACATAATGTTCTCTCTGCGTTTAACATATTTACTCTCGTCGACCGCCATTTTCATTAGCACACTCATGCAGCAATATTATGTAAATAGTTAATGCAAAAAGGTTTCTTATGTTTTCATGTTGCTGTTTTTTTTTGACAGTAAGGAGAATTTGCCTCAGAAATCTGAGGAAGGATTTCTGAAAATGTGGAGACAATGAGCAACAAGAACACAGATGACTGATCACAATCTGTTGTGGCCACTCTTGCATTATAATAAGGTCCAAAACTCAAAAATGCCAGAATAGTTTTTTAGGAGGAAGTTTTCGACACACACACAGTAAAAAGCACTCGCGGAGAGTTTTCTTTACTTGTAAAAGTAACTAAAATATTCTCCGAGTTGACTTCATACAAAAAATTGAAATACAAACGTTAATTTTGTGGTAGAAAAACTGTTTCAGTCCTTCACCAAACAATCAGGTCAACCACAGCAGCTGCTTCTGCTTGTTAATCACAGCAGGAGGCTGAGTGACAAGAAGGAGGCTCTAAGCACAAAAAATAAATAAGTAACAATCACATAATCTTGGATCTGTAACAATAATAATTTAGCAAAAAATTAATTAATCTAACTCTTAATAGGCTTGATCAGAATCTTTTCCAGGTTTTGGTTTGGATACAACTAAAGCCTCTCTCCAACTTTTAGGTAATGTTCCACATTCCCATAATCCAATAAGTTTAACTTTGAATATTCAATAAGTTCACTTTCATAACAGATTTGATCATTTTCTGGAGCTGACATTTCCTCAGGGCAGATCTTAACTCCACTGTTGAAAAATACATATTATTGACACTATATTGTTCTTGTTGTATTAGATCCTCATTTTCAAATAAGGTTACTGTCAGTCTTCATTATTATTATGTTTGCTTTTCTTTTTTGGATAATGTCTACTCTAAGATTGTTTAATGTTTCTTATTTTCTTACTGCTGTTGTTTCCTCACTAATTAAAAATCACAACCAGATTCCCTTCGTACGTCGTTCATTAAGTTAATCTGTGTCCCTCCTTTTCCTCCCTCCTCTTAAACACACCTTGAAGCTGGGCGGATCCAACAGCTGATTGGCTGCTGCCTCTCTGCTCAAACCAGTTTGTTTTCAGAAAGTGAAACTATCGGAGCTGCTGTGACTGAGAGCAGAAATGGAGCAGAATCTACTAGACAGAGAAACTTTCTCTTGTTCCATCTGTCTGGATTTACTGACGGATCCAGTGGCTATTCCCTGTGGACACAGCTACTGTATGAAGTGTATTAAGACCCAGTGGGATGCAGAGGATCAGAAGGGAATCCACAGCTGCCCTCAGTGCAAGGAGACGTTCACACCGAGGCCTGTGCTAAAGAAGAACACCATGCTAGCAGCTTTAGTGGAGCAGCTGAAAAAGACTGGACTCCAAGCTGCTGCTCCTGCAGCTGATCACCACTCTACTGGACCTGAAGATGTGACCTGTGATGTCTGCAGTGGAAGAAAACTGAAGGCCATCAAGTCCTGTTTGGTCTGTCTGGCCTCTTACTGCGAGAAACACCTTCAGCCTCATTATGATTCAGCTCCTTTGAGGAAACACAATTTGGTGGAGCCGACCAGGAACCTCCAGGAGAACATCTGCTCTCGTCATGACGAGGTGATGAAGATGTTCTGCCGTACCGATCAAAAGAGTATCTGCTATCTGTGCTCTGTGGATGAACATAAAGGTCATGACACGGTGACAGCTGCAGCAGAAAGGACCGAGAGGCAGAGAGAGCTGGAGGAGAGACGAGGAAACATCCAGCAGAGGATCCAGGACAGAGAGAAAGATGTGAAGCTGCTTCAACAGGAGGTGGAGGCCATCAATCACTCTGCTGATAAAACAGTGGAGGACAGTGAGAACATCTTCTCCCAGCTGATCCGTCTCCTCCAGAAAAGAAGCTCTGAGGTGAAGCAGCAGATCAGATCCCAGCAGGAAACTGAAGTGAGTCGAGTCAAAGATGTTCAGGAGAAGCTGGAGCAGGAGATCACTGAGCTGAAGAGGAAAGACGCTGAGCTGGAGCAGCTCTCACACACACAGGATCACAACCAGTTTCTCCTCAACTACCCCTCACTGCCAGAACCCAGTGAGTCAAAAGGCTCATCCAGCATCAACATCCGTCCTCTGAGACACTTTGAGGACGTGACAGCAGCTGTGTTAGAGCTCAGAGAGAAACTACAGGACGTCCTGAGAGACTCATGGACAAACATCTCACTGATGGTCACTGAGGTGGATGTTCT
>CAEFZX010014493.1:0-16505 GCA_903066825.1 Alfaro cultratus | reverse complement strand
ATGAGGGGGTGAGCCAAACTATAAGCCCCTCAGGTTATATAAAAAGCACTGAGCACTGAGGAGTCTTTGTTCTCAGTTAACTCAGGCTTCTTCACCTGACCAGACTCTGTAGATCACCGTGGTCTCTAGGTCATCAACCACTGGATCCACTGCCATCAATAAAGGCTCCATACTCAGGTCTACTGTGCTTATTTTGTGAGCCGTGCAAGCTGTCCGTGGACGGTTGAGATTTCATAGTCTAGTGTATCGATGGAACACAATCTGAAAAAAAAATTTGCCATTCGTTTCTGTCGCAAAGTCTTTTTTCTCCTATATTTAGATTTTTGAAGGGGTTATAATGAGGAATTGGCTAAATTGATTGCAAATATTTAAAAAGTAGCACCCCAAAATCAACAATTGTGATTGCAAAAAAAAAAAAAAAAAAGTAAAAAATCACAAAAAACATTTGCAAAATCCTGGAGTAACTTAGATTTACTCATGTAAAGGCTGCACTCAATCTCGAACACAGCCAGCGCACGGACAGCTCCACTCTTCTGGGGAGGGAGGGGTCATGTTGTTGGGAAGCTGGGGCACAGACCAGCATGAAATGAAGAATCACTGAAAAAGGCATGTCAACAGAAGCCTGACACACACCGGAGAAAAAAGGCACGAAAGAACAATCGCATCAACATCAAGGACAGACTCTCATGTTGAAGGACTAACGTGAAACACTGGAATTTATTTAGTTTAGGAGGCCAGGTCTGGTCCCTACACCAGCTGCAGATTGACCTGCCCATGGTATCCATTAAACTGTCTGATAAGAGGAAGTGATAAAGCAGCATATAAGAAAGAAAGATCTTTTTTGATTGACTTACTACAACATCCTCTAGAGAGGATGTCATTCCTGGGAGTATCTATTTCGGCTACATACACCACATTACAGATTGCTTAGCTCCAAATGTTCTTTGCAATGGGTTAAAATGAGTTTGAGCTCATTTTAGGATTTTCATCTGGTTATTTTGAGTCTGAAAATCCTTCTAGTTAGGAGTGCAGAGCACAGAGGATGGACTGTTTTCATATGCCAGTCAAATAACTTTAAACTTCATTGGAGAAGACCTGCAGGCTGATGCGTACGCAGGCCTCTAATGGCTGAAAACATCAAATAAAAGTCGACAGGCCGCACTTGGACTTTATAATCATCATGCCACATCACACGTGTAACATAATGAGTCTGAAACCCAGACTGCATTCAGACATGCATAACCGAAAACACTTGAGGCAATTCCTGGCACTGTCATTAATACTGAGGATCATGGGGAACAGATGTGTCTCGATCAAAGATGAGCACAAAGACAAAAATAAATCCATCACCTGTGTGACAGGGCGGATTTGCCTATTAGCCTGGAGCAATAAAAAAGCTGATTGGTAGACCTCTCTGACAAAGAAAGATTGTGTTTCTGTTTGTTTTACATTAATATTTAGTCATTGTTTCATTTTTTCTCAGATCAATGGCACTGCAGCGATTAAGAAAGTTTCCAAATTCCCTATTGGAGAAGATTTGAAACAAACCTTTTCAAACTCTTTGAACAGCACAAAGAGCACACACTCCTTGTCTACCTAACCAGTAGCAAATATCAGCAGCCAACACGAACCTTCCCACCAGTCAAATCCCTTCATCTATGCCAAAAGTGATATGGTAGCTATTGCTTACAGCCAGCAAAAACAATCATCCCTCTGATAATAAGCCTGGGATTATGTTCACAGTCATTCTCTAATTGGCACAAAAGCTAAAGTCAACCTTCAAATTCATGAGGCATCAGCAAAGCGGCTCCGAAAGGTGACGTCTGTGTCCTGAACGTGTGCAAATAACATCTCATTAACTTTAAGTTATGTCTGCACATGTCCACAGAATATAATGGCCTTTCCTTGATGGTACATAGATCAACACGGACCCTTGCTATTCTTTCTCAATGTGCTCTAAGGAATGTGAATACAAATGAGGCCATGGAGGATTTGACCTTTCTCCCTGCTGAATGTGTCGCTGGTGTACAGTGCATCCACAAAGTATTCACAACACTTCACTTTTACCATGTTTTGTTACATGACAGTCTTATTTTAAAGTGGAATATTTTTTCCCCCTCAAAACTTTAAACTCCATGCCTATTTAATGACAAAAGTGAGAAGGGATAGCATTTTAGCAAATT
Organism: Alfaro cultratus; assembly: GCA_903066825.1. NCBI lineage: Eukaryota > Metazoa > Chordata > Actinopteri > Cyprinodontiformes > Poeciliidae > Alfaro > Alfaro cultratus. The sequence goes on along the minus strand of CAEFZX010014493.1, from coordinate 14,322 downwards.
CATTAAAATGCAGAACAAAACCACACACAAAAATTGCATGTGAACAATTATCAATAGCCTTTGCTTATAACTTTGTTGAAGAACGTGAAGGTCTTGTTTGGAATCTCTTATAAGCTTGGCACAACTGCTTTGGGAAATTTAATCTCATTTTTCGCTGCAGGTCTTCAGTCAGGTTGGAAAGGTAGATACTTTTAGGTCTTTCTATAGATATTAAGTTGAGGAAATTCACAGGCTTCTGCTGGAGAAACTGGTTTGTCTGTTTGGCGGTTCTATGTGAATAAGTGTCAAACTGGCGGATGAATCATCACCTTATTCTGATGTCCAGTGAAACTTGGAGCAGCTTATCTTGAAGATTCTCTATCTGACTGCAGTCATCTTACTATTTATGCAGACAAGATGCCCAGGTCTTGCAGCAGAAAAACATCCCCTCCATGATACCTGATTGTGTTAGTCATAAGCAGAATATGGCTTCTCCAGATAAGATGCTTTGATTTCAGCCGGAAAAGTTCAATTTTCACTTATCAGACCAAAGAATTTTGTTTTCCTGGTCTGACACTCTCTAAGTTGTGTTTTGGGAAAATTCAAGCTGGCTGCCATGTCCATCTGATTACTGTACTGTACTGAAAGTGCTGCTGCATTCAGTTTTTGAGTGTCATGGCAATGTTGATTGATGTTGCTAGAAGACCCGAATGCAGACAGGAAGGCAGGAAGCTGAGTTAATGCAGAAAAAGGTATTTCATGATAAAAGCAGAAGCTTAATAAACCGAGTTCAATATTAAAAAAAAAACAATTTGAAGACATGTGGCAAAGACAGATAACATGAAGATTTAGCAGCGAATGGTAGGAAACAAAGGGTTCCTACTAAGGGAAGCTGTTTACTGGGATAGGAACCAGTTGAAACTTATTACTTAATGTAACTCAACCCAAGTATGACTAAATCCAGGAATGGTTGAACATAAACATGCAAGGTCAACAAAACGTCATCACGCTATGATTGGCAAAGGCTGTAAATACCAATGCACAAATAAAAAACAGATTTAAAAAAAAATGTATTTTTTTACTTTGTAATTTCGGGATTTGAGGAGAATTTAGAAATGAAGTTATTCGGAAAATACCTGCAACATGGCAAAATGTGGAAAAGGTGAAGTGATGTGAACACTTTCTGGATTCACTGCATCATTTCTGTTAACATAACACAACAGCCACCAATAAAGTCATCTTGACACAATCGTTGTCAGCACCCAGTAGCGTAATGTACTTCCTGATGTTTTCACTGATGTCCTACTTTCCAACGGTCATGACTGTATATTTTGGCACTGACACAAATGTTCTGTTTTGTAAACTTTGAAACCAGTTTTTGCACTGAATGTTCACAGTCCAGCTCATTTTCTGACTGCGTCAGCTAATATGGATACGACTAACTGACTATATGGTGAGCATAGAAACTTCATTTTGAGATGATGAGGCAATTATTAAATAAAAACAATACGGTGACACTAAGAGAAAAGCGGCTACAAGAAAAATACAAAACAGGGGAGCATTATAAATGAGGAGTTGATGCTTGACAATATGTTACTTTTCATTTTATGACTAGATGGGAATCAGAGTAACTGTAGCTTTAGTGTACAATAGAATCATGTAGAAAAGAATAAGCTGACGCAACAAAGCACACCATTTGTTTCACAGCAAAAGCATTTGGTCATGATTGCATTGTCCAGACTATATTGGTTTGATACAAACTTTTTAAAGCACATTTTCCTTAGACACGGTTTCAGCTTCCATGACTGCCTGCTCTTTGAGGTCCTTAGATTAGCTGTTGTCGGATCTAGTTTGATGTACCCAATTCAGTCTGCCATCCAGTATTTGAAACATTTTGTTTCATTATGTCAATTTGCAACAATAGGCATGAGATAGAAAGGAAACAAAGAATTTTTGGGATCCTTTGGTTAAAAGTTGATTAAGTCCACACAAAAACCCAGCTGGCTTTGGGACACCATGTTTCTGGTTCATTTCATCCCTTCCAGACAGAAAACATATCAAGGATGTGTCATCTGTCAACTGCAGTTTTGACATGAAAAGGTTAGATCGTCCACTGTCTCCTGTCTCTGACCTTTATTGGACAGCAAGTGCATAAGAGTGAATCTTACTGTTCCTCTGGCCAGGTCAGGACCTTACTGCCCAGAGATACACACCGAGTCAAACAAGGAGCAGATGGCAGTGCAGGCCTGAATGACTCACACTCCCTGATGGAAGCTTATCAAACACAGTCAGTTGAAGAAAACAATGGCAAAGTTTATTGATCGGACCATCAAATGACCAATTATACACTGAAATCCAATGAAAGGTCTTGCTCCCTACACATCCCTGCACAGTGGTGACAAAGGGCTTCACTCATCTGAGAAAGTGGAGAGTGAACCTCCCAACAATATGGATTTTTACATCCTGTGGTTTAAGTTAAAATGTGTTTTTTAGGTAGTTGACATAAAGAGTTATCTACAAAAAATACTTTAAAAAGTTCTTCCCAAGAAGTAGAAGAATAATTCAATAATTGAGTTTGTTTGCGAGTGTGTGTTTTTGTAAAATGCAATATTAAATGCTGCAATAAGCAGTGAATACAATATTACATGAAGACAAATGATTCATGCATACTGATTGTACTTTGATCATTTCTGAATCAGTATTTTTAAATGTCACATAAATTCGCAACACTGGGTCCGTATTCAAAATTTAACCTCTGAATAAATTGAAAGATGAAAAAAAGGTCACTTGTTTAGGCATACTGAACTGAAATCTGATTGCAATCTTTTTTTGCAGCAGGAATATGCTCACAGATGCAAAAAGAAACGAAGACCCATAGATAACCGCCAAACTTACCCTACTTCTAACCGGGTCACCTAATCTAACATGGCAGGCAATTGTAGAAGTAGGTGTTCGGTTGTATTCAGTGTGTTCTAGTTGTTTTTCAGTGTAGTACAGCATAAACTCTGTGGTAATGACAGTTTTGAGACTTTTAAGCAAGCAGAGATTAGGGACAAAGAGAAGATTTACTGAAACAAGGTGATGGAAATAGCCAGTGTTCAGGTTCAGGTCCACACTAAGAGGCAAGATAAGTTTGTTTTTGTTTTTGGGGGGTTGATGTTCGTTAACAGTAAGTTATTTAGGTGGAGAGGCTGGCTTACTGATGCAGAAAGAGATAAAGATCCGGAGAATTGGGAGTTTGGCCCCAGAGGAAGTGGTTGGTAGGGAGAGGATGGGCGGTGCAGCCAGGGTGAGGCTGCTGCCTCAGAAACCCGCACCTCCTTTAAATTCCTCCTGATTGCTTCTGATGAGGAACAGCTGGAGATCAAACCTGCCAGTCACACCCTGCAAAGGAGAAAGTAAGGGAAACACCACAGAAACACACGCGCGCACACACACACCAACATGCACATAACATGTGGATGAGGAAACGTGTTCAAAAATGTACAGCTGGACATTGAACATTTTTACTCTTCTCTCATTTCATCAAGCAGTCGTAGGTTTACGGTAACCTGGCCAATGTCTTCCTATGCAATTCCGCTAGATTCTCATCTCCCTTCAGTGCTCCATCTGGGATTTCTCCCATTGAGCTAGATCTCACTGATTGAATATCCTTCGGGCCAATCAGCGAACAGAAGAAGTTGTGAAAGATGATATAATTTTTCTGCGTTGTTTTAGAATATTTGTCTCCCATGGCTGTAGTTTTATCAAAGCCAGCGGTGGAAGTGAGAGAATCCGTTCATTTGGTGTTGGCTAGGCATCCAAATATTGAATCAACAGCAACAGCCGCCTCGTTTGGCCCAGCACTTCTCGCTTCCTATGGGAGATGGTTGTTTGCAGCTCATGGAATTTCCCATAAACCTCACAACATAAAATGACCAAACGTTAGTGTCTGACTTAACTTTAAAACGTCAACAGAGTCCTCACCTCCAGCAAGGAATTGTTTCTCAGTAGCCGAGGGCCCAGACCCTCTGTACGAAGAAAAGAGTAGAAGAATTGGTCTTGTTTTCACCAGGCTAGGTTTGCAAAGGATGAAATTGTTTTGGCGATCATAATGCATTTTTTGCCACTGACTGAAGTTCATGACTGAAAGACTTCAAGCTGTTAGAGTGACAGAGCACTGAATGTCATTCATGTGTCCATAACATTTACTACATTTGGAAGATACATGTGTCATCAGACCACAGGTCTGTAAATAATTAGGTATTTGTCTCTGAGTGCATCTGCAAACTGTAATCTGGCTTTTTATTTTGCTTTTGGATTAAATGCTTTTCCTCTGTAGCGGAGGAGTATTAGATATCCTATCATCCTAACTGACAAAAATCAAATAGAAGTTTGTATGCAGGGCCGGCCCAAGCCTCCATGGGGCCCTAAGCAAAATTTGGTTTTGGGGCCCTCTAGTTCTGCTAACAACGTGGACTGGCTGCAATCAGCAGCCCGATCATTAGATCATTCACACACCTGCTCTTGTGAATTTGTTTTGGGTTTAATCAGGATTTGCCTAGGACTTATTATTTAGGATATTCTAATTTAATAAGCAACTATTTGAGTTGCAGTTATTTCATAAACCTAGTTAGCATTTGATAGTATCTGGTTCAAAACGGACTATTTGTGGACCTTTAACAGAATAGACTCTATATCCCATGATGCTGTACAACTAGTAGAAGAAGAATTTGAAATGAGACGAAGAAGAAATTAGTTTTGGAGGGACTTTCCAGACAAGAGCTATGTTAGCTGAGTTCCTACACTAAATAAATCATTATGTATGATTCGTTCATCCTTTATTCACTAAAGTTCATCTGAATAATCCACTGAACTCCTTTTCGTCTTTGAATTAGCCGAATATACAACACCTGCTATAAACTTATTGCATCTCTGGCAGTGCTGTTTACATTATATACATGCATAATAGGATACATTTATTGGCCAACTGATTTATCGACCAGTTGATTTCTGGGAGCCAATTTTCTTAATTTTGGGGGCTCGTGATCGACCGATACTTACATGTGAAGCCCATCTTTTCCCCTGATTTTAACCTCGTCAGCAAAGGTTTAAAAACCAGCCTCTGTCCTCTTCTGCTCTACAGTGAGCGGTGAGACTGACAGACCGGCCCACCTGGTCAGGTTTACACTTAACAATATTCACCCCACTGTTGCCAACTCAGTGTCTTTCTTGCTATATTTAGTGATATTTCAGACAAAAAAAAAAGTAATATCAGCCAAAATCAAAATTGGCAGGTCAGGCTTTTTAAAGATCGGTAACCAGGAATCAGCCAGAAAACTGCAATCGGTGCAGCCCTACACACAGATTTATGACATTCTTTGATTAAATAAATTTCTCTTAAGCGTAACTCCAATAGCTAAAAATGTAATTTATACCAGGTGAGTCTTTCTCCCCCGAGAATGTGGATCGATACCGGTACTGGACTGATTCTGAGCCTTCAAATGATTTCAACAGAAGTTTCACATAACTTAGAAGTTGATATAAAAATAATGTTTGTTTTAGCAACAACAAATCCCCAACTACAGCATAGAGCAGCTCATCGATGTAGCAGCCATGTAGCTTGATGTAAAAACATTTTGCTAGACAATGTCAAACATTGAGAAGGTTTAATTATTAACAAACACGGTGTTTTGAAGCCAAAAATACCTCAGAAATGTACAGAGCCAACCATGAGAATCAACTCATTTAAAGTTTAAACTCAGTTTCACACAAACACAAAGACCCGAGCATAAATGTTTGGCTGTTGAACTGGACCGTTCCAGGTAGCTATCAAGCTCATTTTCTATTAGCAGCTTTACAAATCTTTTACATTACATTACATTACATTACCAAGACACATTAAAACAAACCTTTATCTTGGCTTTTTTTTCTATTCTTCCTCTCTTTGTTCTCCTTCCCTGTAGGATAAGCCCTTTTTTGAGACATTGTTTTGCTTACTTAACTGGACGTTTGGATGCAGCTCATGTTAAGCGTGTGGTACCTACCGTGGCCGCCAGGGGGGGGCCGAGAGCAATATTTTATTTTATTTTTTTATCAATAAAATAATGATTTCCACATACATTATCAAGTATATATTATTGTAAAAACAAACCACTTCATAATGAAATTGTGTGTTTTTAATATTATAATGACATAGAAATTATTCCAAAAAATACAATCAACTGCACTGAAGGGGGCCCCTTAGTGGCCTTGGTGGCCCTAAGCGGCTGCTTAGTTTGCTTATGCCTTGGGCATATTTGTGTGATTTAAATGTCAGACCATGAGAAGCATTATTTGCGTCTTTTTATGCACTTTCAGTATCTGGTTTCAACTGGGTGTTTTATCGGGCTTTTTAAATCCCCTATTGAATTTATGTTTTAAATTAATAATTCTGAAAATATGACGATTTTGACCGACAATGTGTCCTTGTTCACATCCTCATCGTTTTCTCCGAGCCCCTCTAACGTAACATCTTCTTCCCGCCCCCTCCCCTTAGCAACAGAAGCAACATGGCGGCGTCCAGTAACGCGGAGCCCTCTCCGGAGATAACGACACCATTAAAGATACCGAAAACCGAGGTGCCATCTCCCGAGTCCGAGGATTTGAGCGACAGCGTCCAATACCACTCCAATCCTTCGACACCGAACCGCTTCTCGCCTCTGAACGTGGGTTCTGGAACCGCGGGCCGGACGGCGGCCTCATCCTCATCCAACAGCTTCACCGCCTGCCGGGGGATGTCCTGGACGCCGTCCGAGACAAACGCCCTCATCGCGGTGTGGGGCAACGAGAGGCTCACGGAGGCGCGGATGCAGCAGCTGGAGGTCGCGGGCACCGTGTTCTCCGGGAAGCCGCCCGGTCCTGCCATGTACGAGCGAGTGTCCAGAGCGCTGTCGGACCTGGGGTACGAGAGAACCCCGTCCCAGTGCCGGGAGAGGATGAAGGTAAGGAACCATGACAGCAAGATGTCACTGTCACGACTCCGACCTGTTACCATGACACCAAACTGGGTCCGCTGGCTGCTTCGAGCCGTGTCACACTGGAGATATCTTTCATCACAGAACACCTCCTTAAAATCTGTTCTTATTTCTGGTCATGTATCATGAACTGAGAGATATAAAGTGTTGCTTTATCTTACATATTATATAAATAAATCTTTAGATATTTAGACCCAGATGACCCATCAGAGCAACTTCAGACACTTTATAAGTGCATAATGTTTGCTAAATAGTGAGTTTTTCTAGAATTTGGTCCAAGCTTTGTTACAAAGAAGATACTTATTATTTTATGCCTTCATTCACCTGTTCATTCATTTAGGTAGTAGAAATAAGATGCTACAGCTGCATAGATCGATCCCCCAGTCAGCTGGGTGAGTGATGTGTCCTTTCCTCCGTCCCAAACAGACACTCAGGCGCTGCTACAGCCGTGTGAAGGAGCATGGGATCGGGAAGAGAAAGAGCAGCTACACCTTGGAGCAGCTGGAGAAGGTGTTCGGTCAGGGAGGCTGGGACTCTCAGAGCTGTGCCCCGGTGCTGATCAACAGCAGCGGGTTGTACCAGGAGATGGAGTCCGACGGCAGCACGCTGGAGGACTTCTCGCAGGAGGACTGGTGCAACCAGGTGTTGGACTCGGCCTTCCAGGAGGGAGACATGGACACCGGTGAGATCCGTTTGTGGTTATGAAGAAGTAATTGTGACAAAATTGGATGGATGAAATTAATAATCCCATTATTTTTGTATCCCATGTGTTTCCTCTGGTTTAGAAGACCTACAGGTGCCTAAAAGCAGAGCTCTACAGATTCAAGCAGAATTGTCTGAATTAACCCAGTAAGTTTTTTTTAATAAAGCCTGTTTTTACATGACTTAAGTAAATTGCTGTTATATCTCCTCACTGTGAGAAGCTGGGTATTAAAATTTTATTAGATTCTTCAACCAAACTGCTCCAGGTTCAGTGTTTACTGCTGCGCACTCACAGTAGCAGCACTTATGTTGTCTTACAATTTTTTAAATCTGCTCATCAGCCAAACTACAGTGTTCCAAAAGTGTTCACACCTCTTGAAAATACAAAGATATTTTGAACTTTTTCACAATTTGTCGTGATGTGACGTCAAACTTCTATGTACTGATGAAGCGGAACTGATTTCCGTAATTTTTGTAAGATCGGCAGCTTAGATCAGCCTCCTGACAGACAGATTTAAATGGAAGAGAATAAATAAGGGATTTTTCTAAATATTTTTCAAATAAAATAACATTTTTAAAAAATCTCAATGTTTATATTCGGCCCCCCTTTACTGCAGTACCCCCAAAGTAAATGCCCTAATTGGGTAATAAGGTTTAGCCGTGTGTAAATTCCTCTCATTATAATCACGTATTTCTAAATCAGGCAGCTACTACTGGTTCTGTGACTGTGTGCAGGAAAAGGGAGGCGATGCAGACAGTGATCCGCATCCTGGAGTCGGTGCAGCTGAACTGGGAGCATTTCCAGACGTGGACCGAGTTCTCCCGGCTGCACCTGTCCAACAAGCTGGCCATCTTTGGCGTGGGTTACAACACGCGCTGGCGCGACGACGTACGCTACCACTACGCCGAGATCAGCTCGCAGGTGCCGCTGGGCAAGAGGCTCCGGGAGTACTTCAACCCGGAGAAGCCGGAGGGCCGGGTCATCATGACCAAGGTCCAGAAGATGAACTGGAAGAACGTCTACTACAAGTTCCTGGACATCACCATCAGCGAGGCGCGCTGCCTGGAGCTCCACATGGAGGTGGACTGGATCCCCGTGTCGCGGCCGCCACTGGCGAGCAGCAAAGGCTTGTTCCACTACCTCCTGCCTGGTTTCGTCCCCAAGACGCACGGCCTGTATGCCATCGGCTGTGAGGCGCTGCCGGCCTGCGACGCCACTTGCACGCCGCCTCCTCCGGCCATTGACGAGGAGGAGGACGACATTAGCTCGCCCCGGCGGGAGGCGGAAAATGGGTCGGAGCGCAGCATCAGGACTGGGCCCGCCGTCACTTACTGCTACCTGGGCGTCGCCGAGGACAGGACCATCCAGCAGTGCCTCTCCCAGCACTTTCAGGGACCCGGGAAGCACTGCTCCTACCGGGAGCCTTCCGGCGTGACCCGCTTCCTGCAGGAGAACGGAGGCGGCGACAGCACCAGGACGGATCAGCAAGGCGGATACTCGCCACAGCGCTGCGCTGTTTACGTGAAATTCATCGAGGTGGAGCTGGACTTCCTCTCGGCGGGATCCCTGGTGGAATGCCTGGAAACGGCCGTCGGTTACTCCTTAAGGTTCAACAACAAGGAAACATTGTAACCACCACCCCGTCGGTTTACAGATGACTCTACAGCTCTGGTGGTGGCAGCATCATGCTGCGGGATGATGCAGCTTAAAAAAAAAGTAAAGAAAAGGTACTTTTTTTTTGTCTCTGGCTGTCATGGAAACAAACGTTGACATGTAACGTTCATTTGTCGCTGAGAGATGTATTTATGTACGCGTCACCAGTTAAAAGCTGCCCACCATAACAAGCTCATGAAGTTATTCAAAATACTAAATCCTTCAATTTCGATGCAGAGTTTCATCAGAGTTCAAGTGTTCAAGCTGACAGAGTTTCTAAATGAACAACAGTTTCTGCCTCAGTATGATCTGCAGCACTGACAACGGCGCTTATTATTGAATATTGTGCACTAGGATTCTCCAGCTGCTTGTTAGGTTTTATGTGACATGTCTGATCAGGGAGAGCAGGGCTGGAGGTGGGTATGTGTGCGCGTGTGTGTGGGTGTGTGCGTGTGGGTTACCCTGCAGTATGCATCTGTCTACCTCAGTAGGATGTAGCAAACCAAGCAGTGAGGGACCACAGCTGGATGTATTCAGAAACTGCCTTCCCTTGGACTGTTGGTTTGAGTCCACAGAGCATCTATGGGTAGAGGCTGAGTCATGCCTTATGTTTTGCACATGTGGCGGGTTTAGCAGCAAGAGATGCTTCCACACAAACTACATAACCATTACTCCACCGCTGGATGGCGTGAGCCAGCGTCAATGGAGCCGACTGTAGGTCCGGACGAGGAAGCAGGATTCATTGTTTTTCGAGATAACGTCCACCTCAGATTAAGATCTTCAATGTTTACGACGATAACTGGTAACTTGTTACAGGCCAGGATTCCAATAACCAATCTGTTCCCTGAGAGAGAATAAATAATAATTTAAAAAAAGAAGAAAACAGTTTTACACCTGACCAGAAACAACTTACTAATGAAGTGTCTCTGGCGGATCGTTATGCAGCCTGGAATCGTCTTCTGCAAACACCTGAATCACAAAATGATCAGTTCACCCATTTACCAGATTACAGCCCCATTCTGTATCTTTCGACAAACCATTTCATTCCCATGTACTAAGCTGTTGTTAATCAGTTTCATGTTATGATTATTTAACGAGGTAAATAACAATAAAATGGTCAAATGTCACATTTAAATTAATTTAATTAGATGTTTTGTGTTTCACAATCATTCCGTTTAGGAGTGCACTTATTGCAGTTTTCTGGCCGATCACCGATCTCTTAAAAAGTCTTACCTTTTCGATAAGACTTTTTATTGGGTTTTAGGCCAAAGCCAATATTTTTTGTCTAAAATATAGCAAGAGGGTGTTTGAGTTGGCAACAATGGGTTCACTGTTAACTGCGAACATGCAGACATGTCCTGACCTGAGCAATAGAGGACAGTAGCTGAGTTTTAGATGCTGACATAAGATCATCTTCACATATAAATACCAGCCAATCACTGATCTCCCAAAATGAAGGAAATCAGGGAGGAGCTAATCGGTGCACCCTTAGATCTATTGATTGAGTTTTGCATCCCTCCCCACAGTACATTAGACCCCAAATCAACCATTAAAAATTAATATAAGTTGTCAAAGGGAGTATTAAATAGAGATGCACCAAGAAAAATGACCTATATTTAGTGATTTCATGCAAAATAAAATTGCCCGAATTGGCAGGTCAGGCAGTTTAAATATCGGAGCTCGGCCAGAAAATGCAATCGGTGCTCTCCGCATATTAAAAACACAAAATGACCAAAACTGCAGCAGCGACTTGCAACTGTGGATGAAGCTGGTTGAGATATTTCCAACATTTATAATAAACCAATTAAACATGAGCACATCCATTTTTTTATCCAGGAATAAATATATATATATATATTGAAATTATTTGATCTATTTAGAATATTAGTAATCTGATAGATTAAATTGTAAAATCCTGAGATTATATTGACTTTACAGTAGATTAACATAATAGTGATCACTGGAACCATATAATGCAGACACTAAATGGTTAAACTTGTTCAAATAGTTCAGATTGATCTCTTGAAGAAGTGGGCAAAAATTAAAAGAACATTTAAATCCAAAACAAAGCCTGCCCACGTGGAGGCGCTGTTGGGTCAGAACTCATCCGTTCGGAAACAGTCCAATCCTCTCCTGCATCGTTTCTTGTTGCTCTGATGCACATGAACCTGATGGGATTTGGTCACAGTTTAGTTCGCAGCAACTCAGACCCATCAGGAAAAAAACCCGGTTCTGGTTCTGGTTTGGAAATACCTGCCAGTAGTTTGGAGCATCCCTTGCTGCAGCCGCTGGCTGGTTGGTGATGTAACGATGTAATATTTCAAATGCAGACAACAGCAAACGTTTGCTGTGTTCAGAAACCGACCCGACCGCGCCGCGGCTCATTCAGGGCCGATAATCAAGCTGAACCCTTGAAGAGGATCTGCAGGTTACGTGCAATGAATGTGCCAGGAAGCGACTGCGGCACACAACAAAACGTGGCGTGTCCATATGAATCTATGTAATGTGAAATACCATATAGCTTATATAATATATATTTGAGAACATCGGTGTTCTTGAGCATTCCAGCTTTTGTGAAATTTATTTGTTTGGGACATCAAAGATATATAAAAAAAAGAAGATATTTTTACCTCATTGATTTAATGCCATGTACTGTATGTGCTTGTTTCTAAGTCACCATGTTGTCTGTTTACATGTTTGAAGAACAATAAATGGGGAACTCTATGTGGTTAACCACATACTAAAAGTAACCGGTGTGTTATTTATTGGCCTGTCACGATACATTTTGCTGGGCGATAAGTTGTTGTGATTAACAGAAATTTTGTTTTTGGGGGTTATTTGCAAATAATGTACTGATTGTGGCATAATTGGGCAAGTTCACCTTCTCAAAGAACAATAAATGTTCTTTACAAAATTAAAGTTTGACACTGGAACTGGAAGATGTTTTAAATATCCAAAATGAAACAACAATCCAAAACAACAAACGGGGAGGGGGACGGACACACACACACACAACCGAAACCGTAAAGAAAATTAATGATGAAATCTCTAGACAAAATTACTTTTCAAAATATATCCATCAGAATGGAAATGATCAAGTCCATTTTAACTTATCATGTGCTTAATTGCTTATTGCAGCAGCCTCAGTTTTTTAACAAGGATCCAGATGAATCTGATGTGTGACCTAAAATGTGAACCAGAACATTCAAGAATCTGAACTGGGATCAGTTGACTTCTCAACAAACGGCTGTGAATACAGAGGGCTCCCTGTCTGCAGTGGTGAGAGGACCGCATTGACAACATGAGAGGAGGCTCCCATGTTAGTCACAACACTACTACGTGCTTAACAGTTTTTCATTGAGACTTTGTGTGATACAAAGTAGTGTATAACTGTTTATCTGAAGGAAATTGACATGGTTTTCAAGATTGTTAACAAATTCACTTTGAAGGAAAGGTAATCAAGATGTAATTCCTCCTTTTGGTCAGGAGATGGCCCTGTGTAGCTGTTGCAGACGTTGCTTGGTCCAGACTGTTTAACAGCAATGTAAAAGCCCAACAGAACCTGCAAATGGTTCCTTACAGGAGTCTGATACTCCTCTTGTAGGAACTGGTGAGAACGTGCAACATCAAGACTGCATGTTAATGGTGAATCCAGTCCAAAAGGTTTCCCTCTGCTGCCCAGAATAGAAAACTTTATGGGAAAGTATTAGGTGTGTCTGTCGTAGAATCTCTACCTACTCATTTAACTGATGATACCCTGTGTGTTTGCCATTAAACACTTAGAAAATAACTAAGCTAAATAACTAAGCTAAATAACTAAAAACAAGTCTCATCCACTCCATGACGTGCTGGCCGTATACAGGAGCACCTTCAGCCAGACTCATTTTGCCACAGAAAGCCTGATGCCTGTTGCCATCAGGCTTTACAATGCCCAAGTATGTGCTAATTGATTCAATTATTTTCTGCACTCATTTATAGGTTATTTATTGATTAATATTGCATGTGATTGCTTCATTATTTATTTGTTTATATCTAGTCATTTTGTACTATTCACTCTTTATTATTCACTCTTAGGTATATATACATTTTACAAACTTTGCATTTATCACCTAAGATGAAGTAGCTTTAAACAAATAAGCAATTTCCCCTTGGGGTCAATAAAGTATATTCTATTCTATTCTATTCTATTCGATTCTAAAGGAATGAAGAACAAAAGTAAAATCCTGGAACTTTGAAAATCTCAGCAGCCTTTCTCAGCTGCTCAGTCATTTGCCGATTCAGTGCTTTTAGAATCAAAGTGAGAAGAAACTTTACAATAGTTAAAACCCACCTGCTGCCCTTAGAGTAAAAGTACAAGCATATTTTGAAAGTCATGTTATTCCGACTCACAAAATGTTACTCACATTTTGTGAGCATAGCTGGAAGAATCCAAATAAAATCCTGCTTGGAGCCCCATAAAGTGCTGGCCCTCATTCCAAGCTATGTAGATTGTAGTAGTTTAGTGAAAAAATTGGAACTCCATGGTGTTGTTCCTCTATTTCTTATGCAGACCACCTTTCTGAGGCCTAGAGTGTTTCTGAGTCTAAAATTTGTTATTCCATTTGTATGTTTATTCCATTATCAGGCATCCCTGTTGAAACTAGGGATGCACAGAACCATTCTTTTTTACTTCTGATACCGATACAGATATCTGAAGTTTCGTATTGGCTGATACCGATCCGATACAGAAAAACAGTACTGAACTGATTCAAAACGTGTCTTTTCTTTAAACAGACTTAAATGTACTGAATAACAAATTTATTTGATAACTCTGCATCTTTAGACTCTTAATTACACCAATCGCTTCACAAGCTTGACAAAACATGTAAAAACAACAAAACTATCTTTAATTTGTTCAGTCTGTGCAACTGGAGTACAACGGCAAATAAAGCAAATAATAAAGAAATTGAAGCTGACAAAAACAATAGGTTGACTACCTTGGTCAAACATGGA
>CAEFZX010014492.1:0-14840 GCA_903066825.1 Alfaro cultratus | reverse complement strand
ACCGACATGCTGAAAAGGTTGTTGGTACTACCAGGGAGAGAACTAAAACATGCAGGATGCCGGCCCTCGAGGACCGACTTTGGGCACCCCTGCTGTAGCGTCTCACTTTCAGCTGACGTCACGGCAAATCAACGGTCGTTTACACGCAGTACCTTTTTGACCACTAGGGGCGCCCGCAGTCCACAGTTTGAGTAAGACTGGTCTAAACGGACCGGCCTCAGCGTTGTTCTGTTGTCTTTTGCAGTCTGAGAGCAGGTCCGGTTCTGGTCCAGATCCCACCATGTCCGGTTCTGGTCCAAGCCGCCAGCCTGCATGGCGCCTTCAGAGCCGGGGCGGAACACCAGCAGAACTTCAGAGAGGTTCTGGATGGACTGAGAGGGGCTGAGAACCAGCAGGTGAGAGTCCAACCAGGTTCTGATCGGTTTGTTGTAATTGGCTCAGTTCTGAAGGTTCTGCTTCCCCCTCCAGGTTCTGGTTTCTCTGCTCTTTCTTTTCGTGACGGACTTCCTGTCAGAACTTCTGGATCCTCAGGTGGGTCCGGTCCAACAGAACCGACGTTCTGCTCTGCTTAATCATTCTGGCTCGTTGGTTTCTCTCTGCAGGAGAAAAGTTCTGGAAGGTCCAAATGGTTCTGCTCAGAACTTCTGGCGGTTCTGGTGAACTCAGCTGATTGGCTGCTGCTCTTCAAGGCCAATGGTATCGTTTACTCCGGCTGCTCCGGATCTCCGGTTCTGGATGTTCTGTAGCCTAAAGATCTGTGCTGTTGATGTTCTCCAGAACCGGACCTGGAACCGGACCCGGTCACCCTGACAGTCTCAGATGATTGCAGCCGGTTGATGCCCTGGGCGGTCTGCAGGTAAACCGACCCGTTTCCTTCTGCGGTTTGGTTCTGCTGGGGAACCAGGCTCTTTATCTCCTCTCCTTCCTCCTGAATCGGCGTAAAAAATGAAACTTTGAAACGTTTCGACATGCAAACTGATTGTAAGGGTGTACTTACTTTTCTCCTCCATGTTCTCAGTTTGCTGCAGCAGCAAAGCGCCGCCTTCCACCAGAGGGCGCTGTGTTGCCCCGGGTTCCTCCACAGTGCCACCCTGTGGTACCTGGCGGCGTTGCGGCTCTTCCTGGACGGAGAGGCGCCCGCCTCGGCGCGCCAGGTAAACGAGGTTCTGTCCGGACACAGAACCATCAGAACCAACTCTAACTGTGGTCCGGTTCTGCAGGCGGAACCGACCCGGGTTCTGGACTCCACCAAGCAGTTTATCCTGCGTTTGATCCGGCAGGCGCCGGCAGCGGCCCTGAGCTGCAGCCAGTGGAGACAGGTAACCCCCTGACCCGGCCCCTGCCCGGCTCACCTACCCGCCCCAACTGACCTCCTATTCCTCTTCCTGTCTCGGTTCTGGTCCAGTTGGAGACTCGTTGTGCGGACCTGGACCCAGAACTGGCTTCAATTCTTTCGGTTCACCTGGACCATCCTAGAGTGGGCTTCCTCTAGCGGACCAGAACCAGAACCAGCTGACCTGATACTGAATGTCAAACAATCGGTTTCATGAAAACTTTTTATTTTCAGGTTTTTCTGCAGTAACATGAATCCTAAATAAAATAAAACCAGTTCCTCCTCCTTCCTGCTACTGACAGGAAGTACAGCGCCACCTGGTGCATCAACTGCAAACATCAGCTTTCAAATATTTCATTGTCTGACCAGCAGCCCAATTGTTAGAAACTTGGTTCTGGAATAATAGGAGCGGTTCCAGAACCAAAGACTTAAGTGCTGAAGTAGCTTCACATTACTGAACTCCAGCGCCCTCTGGTGACTGAAACAGAAACTCCACAACCTGATCATCTGAACATTAATATCTGATCAAACTGAACTGAGTTATGGGCTTTTAGAAAAATAATCCAGAAAAATCTGAACAAGCGACTTCATCAGTCATGGAGTGTAACGAATAAATAGAAAACCGTCAGGATTTAGAAATCTAGTTTAACTGATGCGCCACAGAAATGTTGCACAAAGCTGAAAAAAACAAAGACCTTCAAAATAAAGCGTTGTCGTTATGGAATGGTAATAAAGGCTGCGGCTGTATTTCTAAATGCTGGAGACATAATCCAGAAAGTCGCTTCTCCGTTAATCCCATCATAATTGATGGGATTAAATATTGATCTGTTGCTTCTACAGCGAGATTCAGACGAACCTGGCCAAGTTCTGCTTCCTGGTTCTGTTGTAGCCCGTCTGAAGAACCTTGTGAAAAACTGCGTCCAGCTGGAGACTCCTCCAGAGCGGACCCGGACGGTACCGGCTCCTCCGGACTCCGGACCTGACCCCCGGCCGTCATCTGTCCTGGTCCTGCGGGACCAGCTCTCCGGTGAGGCCGATGGTCTGCAGGCGAACCGGGCCGGCCTGCCGGGCCTCGGCCAGAACCGGCGGGTGGACCATGGACATGTGGACGTTGAGGTTGTGCGGCTTCTCAAAGCGCTTGCGGCAGGTCCGGCACTCGAAGGCCAGGTCGGACTCGGCTTTGTGCTTGGTCATGTGATACTTGAGAGATGCCCGCTGGCGGCACTGGAAGCCGCACACCTCGCACCTGCAGGACATGGACCAGGTCAGGTTCTGGTTCTGCTCAGTACTGGGTCCAATGTTTCAGACATTGAGACTGTTGGTGGGGAGACTAAAGGAGCACCACCACCAGTCTGATTAAGGTAGTGCGGTGTTGAGCAGCTGACATCAGCTTGTTAAATAAACTCTTAGAAACTACAATTAAATTGTTCCTGTTTATTATTTTATCTTATTTTATTAAGTCTAATTAAAATAACAGGAAATAAAACTATATTTGTAGCTATGAATCTGTTTCATCAGCAGCAGCAGGAAACCAATTTTAATCTAAATGCTTCCTACCAATAAATTAATGTTAATTACCTCCTTATTTCCTTCTGATTGTTTTAGAAATTTAATAATTTAACTTTTTTTTTTTTTTTTTTTACTAAGTTTTCATTTTAAAATTTTAGACTTTTTTTTAACAAAAGTTCATCATGAATCTATGTGCCATATTTCTGCAGAGGTCCCTAAAACATGAGGATGGGTGATGTGACGGGTAAAGTCGAGATATTCTATTCCTAAGTGTGTTATAGCGCCACCACCAGGACTTACTGCAGCGGTTTGGCTCCTGAATGTCTCATCTGATGAACCGACAGGTGTTTCCGCTGCTTGAAGGTCTGACCGCATTGATCACAGATGTAGTTCCTCTCCTCTGGAAAAAACCGTTTCAATCAGCAGGAAAAATGTCAACAGGACAGAAATCTGATTCTGACCAAAAACAACAAAGTGGAAAATCTATAAAAATATTAGATCTGAATTAGTAAGGCCTGGAAAGGTCCTGCTGATTAAAGTACAGCAGGCTAATGGAGCCGTCACCATGACGACTGACCAAACAAAGCTATCGCCATGACTACAGCTGATACCAGCTGCACTCCAGAACCACCGCCAGAAGAGAGTTCTGGCTGCGTGGCCACCCCGCCGGACTCACCTGTGTGGATGAGCTTGATGTGCCTCTGCAGGTAGCGGTCAATCATGAACACCTTGTTGCAGCCGGGATGGGGGCACGGCCTCTCCCTCATGTCCTCATGATGCTCCTTAATGTGTTTCTGAGGGGAACAAGAGCAGTGGGTCGGAACCAGAATAAGAACCAGGTCCGAACAGACAGAGGCTCTGGACCGGAACCAGATGAATGGTTCTGACCTTTAACCCATCAGGTGCTCGGTAGACGGCGGTGCAGCCCTGGTACGGACACTTGTAGATGTTGGGAAGCTCCTCCCTTAAAAACAGCAGAACCAAATGGGTCAGAACCAAACCGGTGAGAACCGGTGATGGTTTCTGGAACCTCTATGCACCCTTTGGGCCGGAACTGGTTCTTCCAGCCCGGTTTGGGTCCGGGTTTCTTTCGGACTCGGGGTTCCTCCAAGGTTTTTGGGTTCTGCTTCCTCCTGGTTCTGCTGAGCCTAGAGGTTCTGGAGGAGGAGAGGACAATCAGAACATGGGGTCAGAACCTCAGTTCTACTGTGGACCAGCACCGGGAGCCCAGAACTCATGTCCAGTTTCTAAAACATGTTTTTATGAATCGGGAAAAGTTCTGCAAGGCGGACGGCGCCAGCGTACCTCTGGCTCTGGACTGGGTCAAACATCTCCTCATCGGACCGGGCCAGGTTCTCCTCCTCAGAGATTGCCCTGAAACCACAGAACCACATTAGTCAGACCGGTCCAAGAGGTTTGGTCCGGTACACCTGGACAGGACCAAAAAGACTCACCTGTCCGACAGGTCGCTGTCAGCGGTCCGGTCCTGGAGCGGGCCCAGTGCTGGCGATGTCGCCTCCTCAGAAAACCCTGGAAGAACCAACCGGACCGGACTCAGTTGCCAGTGAGCCCAGCGGCTCAGAACCGCTCGGTCCGGCCTCCTGCAGGTCTGATGAGGTTCTCACCTTCGGCCCAGTCGTCCTGGTTCTGTTGGGTTCCTGGGTCCATCCGTCCATCCAGAACCTTCTCAACTCCATCCTCCTCGTTGCTCTGCCTCCATGAGGCTCCGCCCCAGTAGCCCACCTGGTCTCCCAGGTAACCGGCGGCGGCGTTCTGAGTGTCCATGATGTAACGGTGGCCATCGGCGCACCCCCACACGGCTCTCAGGGAGCCCCCGCACCGCCCCTCCAGCACCTCCTTCAGGTCGGGGCAGGAAGTGCAGGCCTCGCCGTGGCGGTGCGCCCAGCCCACCAGGCTGTGAAGGCACTTTGGGTCGGAGGCGAAGCACAGCGGTTCTGAAGACGGGAAGCACGGTGGTTCTGGAGGAAGAGAGACAACAGTGACGACACCAGGCAGCAGCTGGACCAGAACCTCTGAGGGACGAGTCTCTTTACTTCCTGGCGAGTCGTTTGCCAGCGCGTTCGGACCCTTCAGGTTTCTCCTGGAAACAAACAAACCCGCTTCAGGTTGGGAACTTCTCTCTGTGAATCGGACCTGTAGAGACGCCCTAGCCGCCTCACCGGTTCCCGGTTCCGAGCGCCGGCAGGTTGACCCTCTGCAGGAACCGCCGCAGGATGCTGTGGCACTTGTAGAACTTGGTGTGGCACCTTTTGCAGATGAAGTCTGAGAGCCGCGGATCCCGGTCCAACCGGACCCCGACCAGACGCTGGAAGTCCGAATGGAACGGGAGGGGCGACGGGGCAGCCGGGTCCAAAAGGGGTGGCGGTGCAGCCGGGTCCAGGGCCCGCAGCGGCCCCGGAGGCCACCTGCTGAAGACGTGCCTCAGACTGCGCGGGGAGAACTTTCCATGGCAGAGACGACAGATGGCGCTGGACGTCCTTCCTGCTGGGAGACAAAACATTGAAAATCAGACGCAGGTTGTTTCCTGTTGGCTTGGAGCGGGGACCGTCTGACCGATGAAGGAAAAGATCGTTTGTTGCGTTAATCCTAATCTATTCCACAACTGCTGCAGGTAGCCAACCGGTAGCGATTAAGTTTTGTGTTCAACTCCCTGTGTCCTGCCTGTGTTCTCCCTGGGTACTCCAGCTTCCTCCCCCTATCCACAATCACAGCTGTTGGGTTAGTTAGTCTTTGAACTGTCCTGTGTCTCTATGATGGACAGGTGAGTATAGATGATGGATGCGGCTTTTCCGAAATGAGCCAATATTTACATCCAGACTCAGGTTATTCATGTCATAGCGAACCGTTATTCCAGATGAAGCCTTCTCTGCAGGTTTGACGTCAGGTTGAACTCACCTGAACATCTGGACTTGCTCTCTGGATCTTTCTCTTCGTCATCTTTTATCACGCTGAAGTGTGAGTTTGTGTCCATCCCCGTCCTTTCAGGAGACAAGCCGTCTGTGGTTGAGGGGACGGTGTTCAGCAGAGTGTCTCTGTCTCCAGGCTTCCTCCCCTCACATCCATCGGCTGCTGTCTGAGGCGATGAGGAGATCTTTAGACGCCGCGGTTTCTTCTTCATGGTTTCTGCGTTATTGGACCTTGAGATCCGAATCTTCTGCAGCCTGAGGAGAAAACTTATCTGTGAGCTCCTGACATGAAACATCTGGAGAAAAATGGAAATTATTCCCGTTTCTGGATTTGACCTGGAGGTTTATTCAGAGACTGTAGTCCTGTGGACTGGAAAGAAGATCATAAAACAGCCTCTGATTATATCTCCAGATTTCTTAAGGTTCTTTATTTTCATCAAAACACACCGACCTGACGTCAGCAGCTCAGCTTCGTTAGCCTGGTTAGCTTAGCTTGGTTAGCTTCAGTGAGTCTGCGCAACACCAGTTAGAAATTAGAGCCTGCAGTTGTCATGCGCAGAGACCAGCAGCAGCTGAACATGTTTAACTGTATCACGTGACTTTCTGAGCCACTCAAACAAGCAAATAAACAAACAAAGTCCGCAGCTGCTGAGCTGCTCCCGCTGTAAACATCACGACCTGGAAGTACTACCAGAGAGAGGGAAGGACAAACAGCTGAGAGCGCCACCTACCTGCAATACCGTTACTTCACCAGCATAATAATGATATGAGGTACTTTTATTAGACTCTCTCTATATAATTTTTATCACTTATGGTTATATTTTTAATATAATATTGTAATATATATAATGAGGGTAACCAACTCAGATATTGTTCAATTAATCTTATTGTCACCAACTTAAAACTAAATATATGCAGCATTATTTTTTTATTGTCTACATGTTTATATGTTTCTGTGTGTTTTTAGATACTGACTGATACGTTTAGTAATTCCATAGAACTACTTTTTAACTTGAACATGTAAATTTATAATCCAATCTCTCTGGTGTAACAGTCTGTCTCTTTCATCTGCAGCTCTTTATATGTATGGAAGCCCATTTCCACAATTTAAGTCTTCATATTTATCATGTAGTTTTTTCAGTTTGTTTGCTAAGCCCCACCAACCTCTGAATATGTAGAGGAAATGATCACCTTTAAGCATTCAAACTTTTTTAACCCTGGTCTTGACAAAGAATAAGCAGTAATGCAACAATGCGACATTGATAAACAAATATTTATTTGACAACTGAAAATGAAACCGCAACCTCAGATTAACTAGGAGACAGATATAAATAATTTACCTAGGAAACAACCTGCATGGCCACCGGAGGGCGCTGTGCACCTTAGTGAGCAGCCCGTGAAGCTGAAGAAGAGGAGGAAGAGTATGGCGGACGGCGGAGGGAAGCCGCTGCAGAGCGCCATGAAGATGGCCAAGCAGGCGATCCAGCTGGAGGGGGGAGACAGGCAGCAGGTAGGAGGCTGCTCATCAGCAGGATCAAAGCTCCGGCTGAAGCCGACCGGAAGTGACGATGTATGGAATGTAAACAAACACTGAGGGCGGGGCCTGTTCCAGCTTCCATGTCCAGAAAAGCCAGTAAACAGCAGCTGGGAGCTTGACTGGTTGTTATGGTCATAATGTTGGTAAAAATGGGACGGAAGCTCCTGATGGACTGGAGAGGCTCCCGACATTTACCCCCAGAGGCGGTAGATTTGGAGAGGCTCCCTGCATTTACCCCCAGAGGCGGTAGATTTGGAGAGGCTCCCTGCATTTACCCCCAGAGGCGGTAGATTTGGAGAGGCTCCCAACATTTACCCCAAGAGGTGGTAGTTTACCCTCTGATGGTAAATTTGTAGAATATATTAACCCTCCTCCGGGTCACCGGACCCTCCAGACCCTCCGACCTCTCTTGATGGGGTAAATCTGAAACCTGCTCACATTTCTTTCCAGCTGCCTGATGAATGTAGATCTTTATTTTATTTTGGCTCGGTCGTGGTTCTGGTTCTGCTGGACTTCTTTCCTGTTAAAGAGGAGTTTTTTTCTCTCCACTGTCGCCCCCTGCTGGTCCAGGAGGAGTGAGTCAATGCTCTGCTGGGTTTCCTGAGGTAGAACCAGTTTAACCGGTTGAAATAAAGAACTGGACTAAATGCAGATTCAGATTTATTTGTATCCCAAATGGGCAATTGATGTTTTGATCCCGTTCAGTCCAATCCCGTTCCAGTGATTGAAAACTGGAACGGGATTGGACTGACTGAATATTTATGAAGATAAATCTGTTTTTTAATAAAGTAACATTTATTTTGACTTCAACTGTTTGGAGAAAGTTTGTTCCGTCTTAAATCCTCAGGTTGATCTGGTGTGAAATCGTTGATGTGTTTCTGTCTCTGCAGGAAGCTTACTGCCAATACCTGCGAACGATCAACTACATATCACACGTTCTTCTCCAAGAAGGTGAGCCTCAAAGACCTGAGGCATGTTAAATATTATATATATTTGGGGTCTTTGTAGAATATAAGCTTCAAATCATTAGTTTCATGTTCAGCAGTTTCCAGTGAGCTACTTCATTTTACAAAAGCAGATCCATTTATTGATTGATAGATGCAGTAATATTCATTATTTCCAAACTTGAAATCATAATTTACTGACATTTATTTAATATAATCACATCTCAGAATAGCATGATGACCCGGATTAGCAGCTGTGTTCAGTGAAACGTGTGAGGAGGGAGATGCTGCTGCAGTTCCTCAGGCTTCACCTGGTTCACCTGTCCAGGTTCACACTCCAGATCTGCTTTCTTTAGAGATTTATCGCCCCCTGGTGGAGAATGGTGAAAATCAAGATAGAATATTAACTCAGCAGTTGCAGCACCAAGAATTGACGATAAACGACATTTAGAAGACATACCAGTTGGGTCGATCCGCTTCACGGACCAGTATGTTACTGGGAACCACGGAGCAACCAGTAGCCACCCAGTTGGGTCGATCTGCTTCCCAGCCAGTATGTGGCAGCGTGGCTGAATGTCACTAAAACGTCAGAAGAAGATGAGAGACGCCAGAACTAACAAAGAAGACCAGGTTGAGGTCAACATGGACTTCCTGAAGAACCAGAACCAGAACCTGGACCTCCTGCTCTACAGAACAGAATAGAAATGTCCTTTACTGTCCCTCAGTGGGGGAGTTCAGGTCCACCTTTCTGGATTACAATCTTGTATTAATTGCTGTAATTTTCAGATAACCTGAACATTTTTACTAGCTGGAGGTCAGAATTATGAAACAGGAAGAAACATCTGGAATATTTTACTTTATGACACGTTAATCTTGTAGAATAAGTGATTTAACTTTTGGAACTGAACAAGGTGAACTTTTCATAGGTTTTGCCCTGGATTATTTGTCCGTCTCGTGTCTCTGTCCTCAGAGACGCGGGTGGAGGTGGGGCGGATGCTGCGGCTGGCGGAGCAGTGTCTGGACCGGGCCAAGTCCTTCATAGGGAAGCGCTCTGTCCATCCTGTCCCCCCTGTCCTCCACAGTGCCTGCTGTTCTTCAGCTGACCAATCAGAGGCTGAGGCCGGTTCTAAGGCTGGAGACAGCGGTGAGTCCTCTCCCCCAATCAGAAGCAGCCCTGGAACTCAGCGACCAATCACAGCTAACTTCCTCCTGGGTTAGGACTCTGACATTCTCATCTTGTCTCTTAATGTCCCATCTTGTCCCAGACTCTGCTGCTGAGGGACAGGTTGACGCTTCGTCCCGGTTTGGTCTGTCAGATGATGGTGGACAGCCACCCTCTTTCCCTCCTCCTGATGTCTTCCAGAGACAGCAGACTGCATCTTCACACGACTCCAGCAGGAAGTAAGATCCCCAGAGTAACTTCCAAATCACTGCTGCTGGTTCCACTGGTTCTACTGATCCCACTGGTTCTATATCAGACCGATGTGTCCACTGATTGTCCTCATGTGTCCTGGATGTGTCCCTTGCAGGACGCTGACCCCGGTGGAGGAAGCGTCCCGGCAGAACCAGAAGCTCCAGGCGTCCTATGAGGCTCGTGTGGCCCGGCTGGCTCCTGGTCAGGCGTCCCAGAAAACCTCCTTGGTGAGTCTGGACCTTGCAGATCTCTGTCACCACTTCCTGTCTGAATCCCAGGGGCCAATTTACAGTTCCTGGAAAAAGTTTTCACGCCCTCCCTTTATTGCTTCAGCCAGTAAGGATGAAAAGGATTAAGACCTTTAATGTCAAAGTGGAAAGGTTTTCCACAGAACGTTGGTCCAGTTGGTCCAGGGAGGAGTTCGGACCTCATGTTGAACCTCTGTGTGAAGGAGCAGCATCTCTGGATGATGGAGCTCTTCTCCTGATCTCTGAAGTTCAGCTGATTGGTTCTGGTTCTGGTTCTTCTGTCATAATCCTGATCTCGGGACCAGAACTTTGAGATCTTTGGACAAGCTCCTTCTTCACCAGAACCTTTTGGAGCAGCGTTCTTATTACTGCAGTTCTGATCCATCACTCAGAAACTGCTCCACAGGAGCCAAACCTCTGAGCCGGAGGAACCATTGACGATGACCCAGCTGCACAGAGAAGAACCAACAGAACCAAGATGAGACCCTGAGGTTTCAGGACCAAAACCTCCAGAGAATGGTCGACACAAACAGAACCAGAACCTTCTCTCTAGCGCCCCCGCGTGTTTTCTGGTGTGTTTTGGTGACCCATTACACCATAGGAGTCAGACTCCAGTCCTGGATGCCGAAGTCCTGAAACGTTTAGCTGAGCCTCTGCTGCACCACCTGGATAGAATAATGACGTCATTAAGGCTCTGGAGATCTGAGCTACACAAGGAGGTAATGAATCCGTTTCATTCCAGAGTTTTGTACCTGAGGCTCATCTAAAACCTGCAGGACGGCCAGCCGCCCTCCAGGACTGGAGTTTGAGACCCTGCATTAGAGGGTGCTGTAGCCTCAGTAACGGATGCTGGGTTCTGGTGGATCCGTTCCAGTCGATTGTTCTGCCAGCAGCAGATGGACTTCAGGATATCTGAACTAGAACTTGATTCTGATCCGGTCAAGATAGAATCACACTCCTTCGGGACCTGAAATGTACCAAGAGGTCCGAAACATGACTTCCGGGCTTTTATTTTGAAACTGTAGTGGTTCCGTTTCGGGGTCAGGTTGGTTATTGATGAAGCTGGGGGTGAAAGGGCGGGTTTGTCTGGACTCTGGGCTTATTTAACTCCAGATAAGGTCCAAGTGGCCCTGTAGAACCTCTCCTTCGTCTCATGTCTGTGGTTGGGAACCAGAGCCTGAGGAAACACCATGGTGAGCTGAACGTTTTCTGGAACCGCGGTTCCTCGCGTCTTAGATTATTTCTCTAGTTTGTCAGAGAAATTTTGGATTAAAGAAAAATTTTCCGTTTAGATTAGGAAAATGTTTCGGAACCAGCTGGAGCTGCGGCCATATTGGAGGAAGCTGATGATGTTCATGAAGGTAAAGTGTTGGCTAACTGCTGCAAGCTGGTTCGGTCCAGACTGACAGGTACGTGTTCCTCTGCAGACACCGTAACGAGCCTCACCCAGAATCGGAACCACATATAACTAGAACCGAACTAGAACCACTCGGAACCAGAACTACGGGTCCATAAAGTCTGAGTGCTTTCCAGATTAAACAGGGTGAAATAATGGTTCAGATTCCTGGAGCTCTTCCAACCTGACCCAGTTAACCCAGTTAAGTCCAACATCAGGTTTTCATTTAATGGGTTGAAATAGTTAAATGTATTTATTTTAATTAAATCTTGTCGTAACTCATATTGTCCAAGTATTGATGGTGCTGGGGGAAGTACGGACCTCCAGTAGCAGTCAGCCTAAAGAGGCCTCTGACTGAAGACAGTCTTGTTCTAACATGCTAACAGCTGAACATCCAGACAGCAGAGATGTTATTCCACAGTAAACTCTGCAGGTGTGATCCATTATTTAAGTGATTTTAGGCGTCGGACGATGTCGTCTCTCAGCTTCTTGGTCCAGAGGTTCTCAGAGATCCACGCTGCTGTTCGGGTTTTTCAAGGTTGTAAATCCCATCTCATTATTGGGGGGGACCATAAACAGGAAAATTTCTTAAGACCAACTGTGGGGCTGTCGGCAAAGTTGCAGTGAAATGTAAGGTAAAAAGTCATTTAGAAAGTTTTTAAATCACATTCAGGCTGGTGGACCAAAAATGACTAGTAATGCACATCAAACATGTTTTATTCTCAGTAAGCAAATTATTGAGAAATAAAACTAAAATTCAAATGTTGCTCAGATACGAGTTTTGTTCAGTCTGTCTGATCTAATCTCTGCTACACCTTTACAAACGTTTAAGGTTCTAAATAAAAAGCTTTAATGAGTAACTGTTCTTTTTATTGGAATGGCTCCCAATACAAGTTATGAGCTGTTTAAATTATAACTTGTTAAGTTGCTTCTTTAGTTTTGCCATATCCTTGGTGACTGAGAACCAACAGGTAGATAGAAATGAATATCTGGGGGGTGTTGTAACTTAAACGTAACATTTAAAGCACCAGGGTTTATATAGAAAAATATTCAAATTTTATTTTGTGGTTTTAAAGGCTCTTTGCTGAAGACAGTGAGAAATAAAGACATAACTTTCTGATTTTTCTATCCATTCTCTCTTCTGTTCTCAGAGCTGCTCCACTTGCTCAGCTCCTCCCTCCAGTTTCAAACTCTTATAATTAACTAAAAGATAAAGAGCTAAATATGAATGAGATGTTTGCTACCTTTGTCAAAAAAAACTTAAGTCTATGAATCAGTGTAGCAGTTTTGCTAATAAGGCAGCTTATTCAGCCAAAGTAAGAAAATAACAAACTGCAGTCTGATTTTTATTGTTAATCAGTTTCTTCTTATTGAGCAGTGAAAGTAAATAAAATGTTTACACGTTTTTTGCTTTATGTATTTACTTACTGGAGGGTTTTATGTTTGTGCTGCAGAGCAACAGCTAACAGCTAGCAGCTAGCTCCTCACTTCAGCGGCTAACGGAGGCGGTACCGTTCAGCTGTTGCTCCTCCCACACTTTGGACTGAACCATTGTTCTAATAATGGTAGGGGGGACCTAAAAATTTATTATTATTTTTTTCCTGAGGTAAATGGCAGATTTATTTCGTCCTTTGTTTCATTTGGCTTTTTATATTGATATTATTTAAATGCAAATGTTCAATAATTTTTGTGGGGGGGGACAATTCTAGACTTTTCCAGGATCGGGGGGTCCGGACCCCCTCGACCCTCCGGGATTTACGCCTATGGGGTTTTTAGGAGGACTTGAAGGACGGACCTTACCACAGGGGCCGCTTTTCATTGGCTGATGCCCATTCTATGTCATAGCACGGCTACCACGTGCGTAGCCGTCTCACAAACACAAGCTTGTAGTGCCAGACTACATTGTGGACTAGCAGACCGGCAGAAAGTTTTCGCATCAGCAATCGAAAAAGAAAAGCAGTAAATGTTTTGTCTGAGGTCTAATGGGAGCAGCTGGTCAACACTACTATGGTGCTCCACTGTTTTTATGTTTGTTTCTTTCTGCTGAGTCGTTTCGCTAACACTGTTAGCAAGTCAACGCTAGCAGCAGTAAGACATTTTACCGTTAGAAGACGAAATAACATAAACTTAAAACTAAAAAAGTATCCAAGTTAGAAGTGAAAATGACCAGCTGTATAATTAAGTCTTTCGCTGAGTTTTATTTTAAAAAACACCGTTAAGCTCAGCTTGTGAGCTAACATTAACCAGTTAGCACTGTGCTAATGCTAAATGACAGCGCAGGCAGTTACACGACTCTCCACTGATTTCTGCTACATAATATTTCAATTATGAATTTACTTAAATTAAAAAAAGTTAGGAGCCGAGTTGTTCAACTGGGACATAACTGTCTTTCTAATAAGAGAACTGAGGAATCAACCAACTGAGCGAGTNGTAACTCCTTCCTTTGACGTTAAGCTAACATCTGTTAGCTTTTGTAGCTACCAGGCTCTACAACTCCTAACAGCTTGTAAAATGAAATGTTAGGACTGAAAATAACATCAATGTAGTGAAGCTTCGCATGAACTTGTTAGTTCCTCTGTCCGTTGTTGTAGCTGATATTTGGTGAAATGATTCACTAATGGACTCAGAAATACTCTCATGTTTCCATAGAAACAAAGCGCCGCGAGGCTTTGATTGTGAGACTTGAGGCCACGTGGGATTTTCTAGGTCGGTTGTGGGCGGAGCTTGGTAAGGTCCATTTTCTCTGTTTTCTTGTAAAGCGATCAGTAATCTGATTACCTAAAAGCATGTGTATCAGTCCCTCAGACCCAGGAAAAACACGGAGAGCTTCGACGGGTGCAGTAGATTCTCATTTACTGCGTTCGAAACCAAGTTTTTGTGAACACTGTGAAAACTCGCTCTGCCGTCCAACGGCTGCAAAGTTCTCTTTCAACATTCGTTTCGGTATCTCACTATGGGACACGACCCCAGCACCTGTCCCCCAGAAGCTCTATTTCATTACGCCAGTCTTGACTGGCCGGTAGAAGTGACGTCAGCTCCAGGAGGAGGGACTTCCTCCTAATTACCCGTCATGCAAGCGATCTTCAGTCTAACACATCTTCTCGCTCCCAGAAGCAACTCTCAGATGGCTAGTATGGTACTGTTGAGCTAGCTTAACTGTTCACAGAGCGAGCTAACAACTCGGTCGCCGAACGCTTCTCAATAGCTGTGCTTGGTTGTTCTGAGTTCTTCTACCGTTGGTCTGTCACCAAACAGCAGCAGCTTTTTTCAAGATGGCGGCGCACGTAGACGCAGCGGCTTTGTGCTCTCCGACTAATTTTCCGCTATGCTCGGTTAAAAACACCTGCAACCGACAAAACTCACTAGCCATTGGTCAAGCAATCGGGGGAAGTCTGTCACACGAGCTCTTTCGTGTCCACAACAACATTCCGGTCGATATTGCACGGACACCGGGATCTCCCTGGATTACAATCCCAACATCTACGACCGGGCGACGGCGCAGAGATCGTAAACAAAAGAGGGGATGTCGCAG
>CAEFZX010014491.1:114567-140997 GCA_903066825.1 Alfaro cultratus | reverse complement strand
CATCCATCCATCCATCCATCCATCCATCCATCCATCCCTCCATCCATCCATCCCTCCATCCATCCATCCATCCATCCCTCCATCCATCCATCCATCCATCCATCCATCCATCCATCCCTCCATCCATCCATCCATCCATCCATCGCAGGGTTTGTGAGCCTTACCAGGGTAGAAGTCTTTGGATTTTGACAGTTTGATGGTGGCTCCAGTCTCTTTCTGCAGCTGAACGATGGTCTGGCCTCCTTTCCCGATGATTGAACCAGCAGCATAGCTGGGAATCAAAACCTTCAGGAAGTACTCGCCTTCCTCTGCGGCAGGAAACAGGAAACAGGAAGTCAGAAAGTGCCGTAAATGTCGACTTTGTTACAAGTAAAGCTGAAAAAAAAAAAACGACAACAAAAACCCAGCAACAAGATGCTTTTACAACCTTTGTCCTCATGCATGCCTTCTGATTTCAAACATTTTTCGGCCGACCTCGTCGTTCCATCGCTCCATAAATCTACCCAGTCACTTCCAATGACGACTGTTATCATGACAGCTAATTATTTCCATAATCAGATGATTCTTCGCCGGCGTTATCTCCCCTCTCTCTCTCCACACACCCGTTTGAGCAAACCTCTAAACGCTCCCTCCGGATTGGTCTGATCTAATTTCAGTGTGGGATTTCAGGAATCTGGTCCTCGTCATCATCAGACACGCTGCACCGCGGTTTTGCTATTAGTGCTAATCAGATAGAAACGACGCTCCCGCCTACCTGTCACAACACACATGGTAAATCATTCTTTATAAAGATTGAACTATTTTACGGATGGATATTTCAATTACGGAGAGCTGCAGTTACCCTGAGCGGTTTTCAAACTGCAAAAACCAGAATCTTACCAAGTTGGTCGAGCTACTAGAGAAAATATCTTAGTAAATTTGAAATAAGACAAAACTAACTTACGAGTAACTTTTCAGCAAAATACAGGAACTTGTTTTAATTCAATAATTCCTCAATGTTGATGAAAAAATACCAGTTCCCCTGGCAGATTGATTGACTTATAACATGATATTTTTCCCATGTTATAAGTGAAACTATCTAACTTTTTCATCAATATTAAAGATTTTTGATTTAAAACAAGCTGCCATATCTTGCTGAAAAGTTACTTGTAAGTTAGTTTTGTCTTCTTTTGTCTTATTTCAACTGTACTTGTATTTACAGTAAAAATAGACCAAAAATACTTGGTATGATTTTGTGTTTTTGCAGTGAAAAGGATAGATTTCAAAGCAAATAGTTCGACATTTGTGTGGGTAAGAAGTTCTCAACATTACGCTGCAAAAACACAAAATCTTACCAGGTATTTTTGGTCTAGTTTTTCAAGTAACTCTTCAGCAAGAAATAGAAGCTTGTTTTAAGTTAATAAAGTACTTGTTCCACTGGTAGAATGTTCCAGTCCGCCGTTACCTAGCAACCCCAGCCAAGCCCGACCCGTTACCTAGCAACCCAGATCTAGTTCCACTGGCAGATTATTTCATTTATGACATGGTAAAATTGTCTTGTTGTAAGCGAAATAATCTGCCAGTGGTACTAGAAATTTTTTTCCATAAATATTAAGGAATTGTTGACTTAAAACAAACCTCTGTATCTTGCTTAAATGTTACCTGTTGTAACTTACTTGTTTTATTATTTGCACTAGAACTAGACAAAAAAATACTTGGTAATTTTTTGCAGTGTAGATATAATTTCAGCAAGATCAATCCTATCAGTCAGGGGAAGCCGCGATTTTAAAGACTCGTCATTAAATTATTGGAAAAAGCACGTAATAATACAAATATTCCAAAAACTATTAGAAATGTTGTCTAAATTAAATCACACACAAGATTTGAGCATGTATGTAAATATGTATCATCATTATTTATCGTAACACAAGCAACAAAACTCACATGTAGTTTGTATATTACTGTAAAAATGGACGTAGGAATGGTTGAATCAGCATTTGAATCTAAAGCACCATCAGTTAAAGTTGGTTTTTTTTGTTTTTGTGGTGGACACGTCATTTTCATTTCCAAGGTTTCTGTTTTTCTTTCACTCATCTGATTATCTGGATAAAAAGGAGCAAAATTTGTCCCTCAAATTTCTGTGAAAACTGAAAAACTAAAAACAGAATCTGAACAAAACAAAACAAAAATACATAAACAGAAATGATGGATTCAGTCCTAATTTTTAAAAATGAAAAAGAAAAGCATCCATTCCTCTAAAAAACAAGACTGAACTTAGGTTACTACAGTAGCTCTTTGCAGCTTCTCCTCATTCTTACTTGGGAAAATATGAGCTTTTCTGTTTAAATTGATATTTTAACATCTAATTTGTGCTTTGCAGCTCTTTATGCAGTTCCAGTTTGTTTGATGCTTTGTTCAAGGCTACAAGCTTAGTTTTAAACTGTCTGTCTTTCAAATTAAATCTTTTACTCAATGATGCTAAACAAAATTTGATTTAATACAAACATAAAAACTCTGCATCATAAACTAAATTGTAAATTATATATGTTGTTTTCATTAAAAATGGTTTACTAAGATCTTTATAGATAAAACTGTAAACAGACGTTTCTCGCAAACACCTTTTGAAGTTGTAAACTGAAACTGGTTCTGTGTTTCTCAGCCTTGCAG
Source organism: Alfaro cultratus (assembly GCA_903066825.1). Taxonomy (NCBI): domain Eukaryota; kingdom Metazoa; phylum Chordata; class Actinopteri; order Cyprinodontiformes; family Poeciliidae; genus Alfaro; species Alfaro cultratus. The sequence goes on along the minus strand of CAEFZX010014491.1, from coordinate 138,351 downwards.
CATCTAATATGTCTAATAATCCAGGACACATAACATCTGGGGACAGATTAAAAATAGGATTACAGTAAAGTACGCACTTTCTCACCGCTGTTCTTCTCTGTTTTCCAGGTGTAAAACTTAAAAAAGTTTAATATTTAAAAATTACATCATCAGATGGACATAAATATAAAGTTAAGTGGAAATTTTGGTATTTTAAGGAAGAAAATGTCAATAATTTATATAAGTAACAAAAATAACAAAATCAGACAAAGGATTGTTTTTCAAAATCAGTGTCTTTTGATAAAAAACTTCAGAAACTTTACCAAAATTTGCAGGCGTGTGTCTGTGTCTGGTTTGTTTTTCATTCAGAGGATAGAAAATCCAGAAGTTTTACTCAAGTGAGAGTAGAAATACTTCATAATAAAATTATTCAAAGAACAACGTAGTAAAAATACTCCTAAAACTGAATTTTTTCAAAAATGTACCCATAAATGTAACTAGTTACTACCCAACTCTGCTGTAAGCATGCCGAGTTAGTGTCAGAAACTGCTAAAGAGCGTTGAGGTTAAAAAGCTACAGAATTTTAAAAGGGATAACCAATGCACCGTAAGCAGAAAGAGTCATATTTCTTATTTGATTGGAAATATCTGCCAGGTTTAACTTTAAGCGTTTGTTTCCCTGATGATTCAAAAGGAAGCAGATTTCTGATTTTTTTTTGACCCAGACTCTTAAACTTGGTCCCTTTAAATAGAAAATAACAGCAGGGAGATGTCCAGTTGGTAGCTGTGCAGATTAGTGAGGGATGACCGTGGAGCGGCTGGGTGGGCTTCGGTCTCATCTCTGAGCGTTGAGCCGAGCCAAAGCAGACACCCACAGGAAACCCGACACTCCCTGCCCTTCCTCAGCTCGCCTAGTGATGAAATGCAAACTGCAGGGAGGCCAAGAGGAAAGAACAACGAGCCTGGCCTCAGTTTACCCTGTGGGAATCCCTTCCTCCATCTTTTTTAAAAGATGAACCCAGGCTAACTCCTGTCAGAGAGTTTATTTCTGATTTTAAGACCAAACTTTGCCTCCTCTTCCTCCACTTCAACTCACTTTTCTCTTCTTCATCCAGAGAGACACATTGGAAAAACAGGAGATTAAACTGTTAAATTGCTCTTTAATCTTGAATAATTGTTCTTCAGGATTTTTGAAAAGTTACAGTTAGATATTGGCACAAACATCAGCATCGGCCGATATCAGTCATTTTTTAACATATTGGTATTGGCACGATAAATAAAACTGGGCCGATATGGACAGCCTGATATTTATGTTTATCTGTTTGTGGTGGGTTATTTTTTTCCAAAGGCGTCGAAACGATAGTGAAATACATACAATATCAGTAAATATTGGTTATCGACCATAACCAACATATACTACTTTAAATCAGACACTATTTTTACAATTACAATGACATAAGAAAGGAAAAGGAAATAGAAATTCTCTCCCTGTAAGTGTTTCTTTTAGCATGTTCACAAATTAGGATCATTTTGATTTACAGATCATAAATGACATTTTGACTGATTTCATGGATTTTTGTGGAATATTTGCACATTTTTAACGCGTCTCATCCCCATCACACTGAGAGCTTTTATTTCTGTAGCAGCAGGCCCACTTCACCACCGACTGATGCAACGGTGATGTAATGTTTTTGTGCCAAAAGCATTTCATGGATGCTCAAAGCAACACTTTGAAGCTTAAAGAAGTGTCACGTTGTTTTGTCTGGTTAATTATTTTCCTCTCTTTCTGCTCTTGTTTATCCTCCCTTTGCTACGGTTTCCTCCACCCAGTCCCATCTGCAGTGACCCACTTTGGGTAAGGAGCCTTGGACTGACCTGCTTTAGATAGAGAGCCGGCTAATTATAACAGGCTCGTATTAATACAGCAGGGGAATTGGTAAATACAAACGCACGCGCGCTCATATCTGTGCAGAAAGCACGTGTGCAACAGCGAGCGGATAAAGAAACACTCTGTGAAACACGTCCTCCGCAAACAGATCGTTTCCGACATCATAAACAGGCCTGCTACACCTCGCCATCCTGACTCATCATGTATATAAGAAGATGTAACACATGAGTCATGTTCATCACTTCAGTTGCATGGTAACACTGTTACATGTCACCAAGAAATATGCAGTTATGGCCATGAAAAGTCACTTAGGAAGAGGATTTGTTGAATATTTTAAGTTCTGATTGTGCTTAGAAAGCCAAACTATTTATGGGATGCTTCATAAAAATGAAGCAAATAAAGATTTGTGGTGCTTCTATAACAAAGTTCCAAAAAACTGAAAACAGCTGAAGCACTGAGTTCCTTTAAATAAAGACTAAAAACCCGCCTGACCCATAATAAATGAAACATTGACCAACATGGGTAATGATTTTGTTGATGGCACACATCAAAATGTAACATTTGTTCAACTTTTAAAGATGTTTTCTTTGTAAGTTTGTAATTTTGTGTTTTTATGATGTAAAGCACGTTGAACCACCTTGCTGCTGGAATAAACTTGACTGATTTATTGACAATAACCAGCTGGATTCCATAACTGCAAAACTAAGCTAACATTAAAAATCAGATTATAACCCATCTTATTTTGCAACAAATATCTTGCTCTTAAATAATAATTAAGATGAAAATAAATGAGAGAGAATAAATGTAAAATTTTTAATGGAAGTCACGTCAAAAAGTCCCGTATGAGGACAAAAACATAAGTTTCAGAAAAAGTAGCCCTTGCCTTTATCTATCAGGGTTTTTATACAGCTAAAGCTAGCATTTAATTATCACCGTTACATTTCAAAAAGCTTTTATATTATTAAGAGGCACAGTGAAAAGACTCACTTACGGCTCTGGAGTTGCAAACTGCAGGCTAGTAATCTAGAGCAAACATATTAGCATCGATTAGCAATGCTTATGGACGACTTTCATGTTAGTGTTTACATCCGGAAGTTTCGCGCATGCGCACAACGCTGGAGGACGAGCTGATTCTTTTACTTGCCATCCGTAGCCGCAGTAGAAAAACCGTTGAAAAACGCCACTATGTGTTTCAGCAGTCAACATCAACAAACACTCAAACATTTCCCACACAAATAACAGAACAATCAGTCCGTTACAGTGTTATGTTTTTAGGATTAATGCTTATTTTACGATCATTAATAAGTGATCTTTGTGGTAGATTAGCTACCGCTGCTATGAGCTAAGCTAACTCAGCGGCGGCTGTTTGTCTTTGGCTATTAAAAGCTCAGTTTTGCTAATAGCTACTGTGATTTCCGTTATTCGTTGTCCTGTTATTTAGCATTTGGCATAATTTTAACAACTTGTTTTTTAATGTATTAGTCACCTAATGGCTCACACGCAAAGTCAACAATAAACTCTTAAAGAAATCAAGAATGAATGTGTTACACTTAAAAAAGAAGTTCACAATGAGAAATACCAGAAGCTGAAAGAAACAAATCATAGCTTCCACTGTTATTCTGTATGTCTTGATATGAACCAATTATTGCAGCTGGTTTTGGTTTTTGGCTTTTTGTTTGTTAGACATTCGCTCAAAGCTGAACAAGCACCAGAGAATAAATCAAACTTTCAGACCCACAAGTTGCTTACAGCTACAGATGCCACAGAGCTGAAAACAGTGACTGTGTTAAAGCGACCATTAGGTCATCGAAAACTTTAATTTAAAACACCTTAAGACGCAGCACACTGTGCACAACACAGCTAACCGGGGCGCCTGCCTGGAAACACGTTTCAGGCAGATGTCACAGCATTGTTTCATCCCTGTCCTACTTTGCTTCGACTTTGTGACTAGATTTTCCAAACTGCCAGATTTCTTGTGGCCAAATCGAACCTCAGATACATGCACTGAGACAGGGTTATAAAAATAAACTTATTACTCATTTGTTCTGGAAACTACACCATTAAAGCACCGGTGTGCAACAGTGTGTGTTTGTGCAGATCTGTAGTTCAGTGGGTTCCCCAACAGTCGCCAGGGTTGCCAGATCTGACAGACAGAGTCCTAAAAAACCAACCGAAACATTTAATCTAATGAAATTCATGGTGAAAGCATCAATTATAGTCATATATACAGACAAGCTAAAGCAGTTTTGATTGTCCATTTTATTATATTCTGACCAGAACCAGATCCCACTGGGACTTTAACAAAGTGAGACTTGAGTTTTTTGTCCTTTAAATCATGAAGTTGCCCTGGGATTTCGGTTTTACAACACCACTACATAGTGACACTTGATTAACCAATGACTAAGCACTGATGATGTCACATTCGAGAGATTCTAGAGATTTCTAAACAAATGTAGAGCCATCAAAAAATGTAATCAGATAAATCACACTCTAGTCCTGTAACTAATTTTTTAAGCTTAAAATATAAATATGAACCCAGTTGTGCAACTCCCTCCAACCAATTAAATTGCAGATTTATTTTCTCTCAGAAAGCAGGTCATGTCGTCTCCCAGTACTCAACAGAAACTGCATCTATCTGAGCAAACTTGTTCAGATAGATTTTATTTTCTAGTTCTTTATTTTCTAATCCCTTTCTGATGCCGCCCTGGGCAACTGCCCATATCAAAAACCGCCACTGTTTCCGCCACATTTCCAAAAAATGTTTTACTGTCTCAAACCAAACGTGCCAATATTCTCAGTTTTACAGATTTTTATATTCAGGGAAGTTTAAGGGAAGCCATTTTGTTTTAAATATTGATTTAGTTTAATTTATTTCACCTTTCGCTACCCGTTACCTAGGTAACGCACTACTGCTACCTTGGTAACCCTCCACTGGTGAGAGGTTTTCAGGTCAAAATAGGTAGTTTGATTAATCTGCGCTATGTAATATTAACCCGTTAACACTTTTGGATTAATCACATGTGCTGAATGTGTCGATTGTGATCTACCAGTCGATCGTAAAGGCCGTGTGAGTAGATTGCATGACAGCCGCCCATTATTTATCTCGTCACTTTATTGATATATGGAGCGACCTTAGCAGCTGCTGGTAATGTTTCCTTTACTTGTTATAACAAAAAGAAAAAAGAACATTTTCTGACACTTGTATCACTTAGCATGCGCAAACAACAGCGCTAAGTTCAGCAAAACTAGCTTGTTAGCAAATTAGCTTCAATTTTTAGCCCTCGATTTTTCTATTAAAGTTAAGAAAAAGTGTAGGGAGCTGAACCAGGAAGATATCACTTTATTCTCAATATATTTATAAATAAATACAAGTTTTGTATTTTTGTAGTAGGTAGAACATTTTGACTTTATAGGTACTCACTGAAAAACTGAGTACCCCTGTGATAACACGTTAATCTTGACAGCCCTTCTGATTAGGGGTGCACTGATTTATCGGCGCTGATTTTGTCAGTTTTGGGAGATTGGTAATCGGCCGATACATACATGTGAAGCAGAGGTCTAAAAATCAGCCACTGTCCTCAAAAAAATTGTATCGGTCAAAATTGGAATCAGCAGGTCAGGCTTTTTAAAGACCGTAACCGGCAATCAGCCAGAAAACAGCGATCGGTGCATCCCTACTGCTAAAAATTACAATAACACGGCATTTTATCAACAGTTTTGTGCTTTGAAAGAATTTTCCTCTAAGCTTTTCTAAAAACCCTCCAAATGTTGTGAAACGCAGACCAATTTTCAACAACCCGCCCAAAGCTGGTTTTTTCCAGCCCAACCTGGCAACACTGCCGGCTGCTGCAACGAGGGTCTTTGTTTTCACTCCTCTGAGCGTCTCTCACACAGACGCAGGAAGTCCCCACACTTCCTTTAACGAGAAGACACAAAAAGAAAGAAAAAAAGGCCACTGGCTGGTTATGAATGGAAGGAGCTCACAGCATGATCTCAGAGCGAGTCCGCAGAGGCTTCGCTCCACCTTACGCTGTGTGTTTAGACAAAACCGAAGGAGATGCAAAATCCGTGAAAAAAGGAAACGCATTCCAAAATGAGGTTCTGGAGCTGCAGCGTTTGTTTACAATAAATAATAAATCCTTCTCCACCACGACATAACGGGATGTGTAAACAGTCCAATCTGTTGCTAAGGCCCCCAGCAGACCCAGCAGGCCCAGAATAGGCTGGCCACCGTCGGGGGGGATTGAACGCTCAAATCCTGGGATCTGGTGTCCTCAGGCCTGCAGAGGCCACGCAACGCGGCCGGACAGCACCCCATTCCCCACTTCGTCCTCAATCACGCAGACCAGCATGAGACATTTAAACATGAAAATAATTTTCCTTTTTACACTGCAAAAACACAAAACCTTACCAAGTAATTTAGATTGAATTTCTAGTACAAGTATCAGAATTATTGTTATTGTTGTTGTACACGAAGAAAGCACAACAAAATTTAAAAAGCAGCAACTCTCAATTATTATTTATTCAAATAATTGAATAAATTAATAATAAATAAGTATATCTCAATAAATTTAAACATATAGTAGAAACACAGAACAATTGGAAAAATATATGGAAATAAGAGCAAACCTAATTACAAGTAACTTTTCAGCAAGACATTAAAGCTTAACATAGATGAAAAATAGTTCTAGTTCCTCTGGCAGATTATTTAATTTATAACAAGACATTTTCCCCATGTTATAAGTGAAATAATCTGCCAGTGGAACTACAACTGGGTTGCTAGGTAATGGGTTGGGCGTGGCTCGGGTTGCTAGGTAACGGGTTGGGCGTGGCTGGGGTTGCTAGGTAACAGCGCAGTGGAAAACTCTACCAGCGGAACTTTTATCAATATTAAGACGTTTCTGACTTAAAACAAGCCTCTATCTTGTTGTAAAGTTGCTTATAAGTTAGTTTTGTCTTATTTGGAGTGTGCTAAGATATTTGCACTAGAAACTAGTCTAAAAATACTTGGTAAGATTTTGTGTTTTTGCAGAATTAATTCTGTTTCATACCAGCTAACTCAACAAGCACGACTCAGAACTAGCTTTTCAGATTTATTTTTCACAATTTGGCAAAACATAAATAGAAGGAAGGCAGAACGATACGGATGAAAAACATCAATATTGAAGGATTTCCTATCAGTCGATGGTGATTAGTTTTTTGTTTTAGATATCTGAAATACTTCCAGACCTTTCTTGATTTATCCACAGTCTTCACTTAATGCCAATCTTTTTTAATTTTTAAGCAGTTAAACTTATTTTATCTCAAGTGTACTAAGATATTTGTACAAGAAACTCAAAAATTACTTGGTAAGGTTTTATGTTTTTGCAGTGTATGTCATTTTATGGTGTATGCCTTTGCCAAAGCCATATTGTTTTATTTAGTATCATGTTTTTATCAGATATGAGCAAATACTTACATGCATGGCTTATTAAAAATGAATGAAATCTGCAAAATAACAAGGATTTGCTAGAATATTAATCTTATTTTAATCTGTTTATCTTCAATGAACATATCACAGATGGTGCTTTGGTTGCTTTGTATAGAATTGGCAAATAAATTTGTATAAAAATGACATGTGAATTCAAATTTCTGAAATAAAAATTCTTCTTCAACAAGAAGATTCAGTTGAGACCAAAGAACTGGAGTTGAGACTTTTATAATCCAGTTTCTGGTAGAAAGAGAGAAAAACAATAAATCACGCAAATGGAAATTATTGAGCTCATTTTATTTTATCATGCGATTAATTTATTTATTGCTTATCATGACATATGTTGTAGTTGATACAACTCTTACTATTAAATTGTTTGACGTATTAGTGAATTAACACATGTAATTCCTGGGCGTGCTGCGAAGAGTTGGACCGTTATTTTTCACAAACATTTGACTTCCAGGCGTCTGAGGAGGGTTTTATGAAAATTTACAAATAATAACAGCAAAAAAATAAAGGAGTTAAATATGAGCAGAGGTGGAAAGAGCTACGAAAAACTGTACTCATGTAAGAGCAGCACTACTTCAACATTTACACAAGTAAAAATAAAGAGTAGCAAGAAATTACTCAAGTAAGAGTAAAAAATTGTTGGTAAAAAGTCGACTGAAGTACTGAGTAGGTGATCAAATTATCAATCATTTAATATTTTAAAATTACATAGCAAAATATAAAGTTAAGTGAAATTTTTTGTATTTTAAGGACCAAAATGACAATAATTCATATATGTGACAAAAAATAACAAAATGGGGCAAAATAAATGTTTTCAAAATCATTTTTTTTCAATAGAAAAACTTCAGAAACTTTAAGAGAAACTGCAGGTCTGTGTCTGTGTCTGGTGGATTTCTGGTTAAAACATGTTTGTTTTTCATTCAGTGGGTAGAAAATCCAGAAATTTTACACAAATAAGAGAAGAAATACTTCAGAATAAAATTATTCAAAATGAAAATACTCCTGAAAGTAAATTCTTTTAAATAAATTTCTCAAGTAAATGCAATTGACTAAATATAACTAGTTACTACCCAGTTCTGAATTTAAGTAGACAAACATAAACAGCTGTCACAGTAAAAAATAAACCATGTTTTGGGGGTAAAAGGAAAAAATGTTGATCCGGTTTGATGAAAGGAGGTTCTGGAATGGCGGCTCGGAGCTCTGGGGAGTCGGAAAATATTCATCTCCCTTAAGCAGGGAGAGTTAAGGGGGTGTGCAGGCTTTGTCTAACACACCCCCTGGTCTTTTGTTGGAAGGTAGCACACACACACACACACACACACACACACACACACGCACGCAAGCGAGCGAGTGCAAAGCTCCCCAGCCGTGAGGCTCTGACCAGCTGTCTGCTCTCTAAAAGACGGCCTTCGTCACTCAGAAACAAACACAGCGAGCAGGAAATGGTTCTGCTTTGTCCTTTTCTCACATTTACCGTCGCTGATTCAGTCATTCCACTTTTTTATGTTCTAAAAGATTAAAATTGTTTGACCTTTCTTATTGTCAGAAAGGCCAAACAAACTCGATTGTCCAAACTCAAATTTTAACTGAGTATTTTTGATTTTTATTTGACTTTCATCGTCCCGAGCTCCATGAATAAGTGGGAACAACATTTAATTTCCCTTTGGAATCAATAAAGTGTTTCTTAAATTTGAAACCCGACAGTTAAAAGAAAATGCAACATCTTGCTGCATAATTCCAGTTTGAAACAAAGGCGCAGGACGAGCCAATCGGGGGAAAACATGGCGGCTAACAACAATAGCTTAACGCGGTCACTTTGTTTCTGTGTGAGTGTGAGAATCGGTATTGTTGGGAGCGTTTCGGAGGCGGGGGGTCCTTCCAGTCGCCCTCTCTCTTTCATCACAGCCTCATCCATATTCATGGCCGCCCTCATCGCTCTCCTCGCCTGTTAGCCGCCGTTAGCTCTGACCGACCGCCTGCTCAGCCAATAGCGTAACTCCTTTCATGAGAACATCGCCAACCTCTCTGTTCACCCCACCCTGTTCAATCCCTTCTTCGTTTTTTTCTTTTTGCAATTTGACGCATTGGCTTAAAAAACAGAGCTCAACGGCGAGGAGGAAACGGAGGAGAGGGAGAAGATGTTGCTGCCGACGGTGGCTTTATCATCAATCGGCCGAGGAAACGGTTGCAGAGCGAGCGTCGTCGACAGCGGCGGCGGACAAAAGGTTGGAAGAAGGGCATGATTAGCGTGGACGAAGAGGAGAGAGTGAAGAATACAGGCGTGTCGCAGAGGAAAAGCAGCGTTTGTGTTCACAGAAACGCCTCGAAACGATCCAAACTGTACAATTAATTCAATATATACGATTACCAGACATGTAATTATCATGTAATTACCACATATTCACAGGTAATACCACCAGCCTGTCATGACAGACAGACAATAAATCGGCCCAGAAGTTATTGCGATAAACGATAATATTGTCATTTTGAGACAAACACTGGAACTGGAAGACATTTTAAATATCCAAGTAAAAAAAACAACAACAGAAACAATGAATAAATGAATTATTAAGTCTCTGTAAGCAGGAAATGGCCAGTTGAGACCAAAACACCAGACTGGTGACTTTTATCGTCCAGTTTTTGATAGAAAAAGAGAAAAAAATAAAAAAATAATTGCGTTAATTTAATCATAATTTACAAGATAAGATCGTAATGATAATGTTCACAAGGATTGGGATTAATTTTACAAAGTTTTTTTTAGGATGTTTTTTGGACTAATTGTTACCAAGCATTTTATTTCATACTTACTGCCACGTTAATTTAACTGTAAAACCTGATTCCTTGTCAAAATGACACAATACCATGTTTCTTTCTACAAATCTGTATACACTGGAAAAAAACAAAATCCTACCAACTGCAAATATCTTAGTACACTTGAAATAAGACAAAATTAATTTACAATTAACGTTTTAGCAAGAAGCATTGGCTTATTTTAAGAAACTCCTGAATATTTATGAAAAAGTTGTACTTCCATTGGTAGAGTAGTGCACTCTGCCGTTACCTAGCAACCCCAGCCAAGCCAGTCCTGTAACCTAGCAACCAAATTCTGGTTCCACTGGCAGATTATTTCACTTATAACAAGGGAAAAATGTCTTGTTACAAGTAGTACTTTACTTTTTCATTGGTATCTAGGGATTATTTACTCAAAACAAACTCCTACGTCTTGCTAAAAAGTTACTTGTAAGTTAATTTGATCTCTTTTCAAGTGAACAAAGATATTTGGACCAAAAATACTTGGTAAGATTTTGTTTTTGCAGTGTGTGTGTTGCCTAATATTGCCTTAAGGGTTAGGGTTATGTAATAATAAGTATGATTGTTACATATTTATTTAATTTTAAAAAGTTGGATCAATGTGAAAATGGCTGCCAAAAAAACCCAACATCCAGTGCAAGAGAGAGCAGAACATCAGAAAAAAATAAAATAAAATTAAGATCAATATCTTCAAAGACCTGAAGTCGTACAGCCAGGACTCAACACGATCGGTGTGTGTGTGTGTGTGTGTGCTGTTAATCCATCATTTCCACGCCTCCCTTCATCTCTCTCATTAAACCTGGCCTCTGCTTTTTGCAGGTAGTTGGACATAAAACACAGTGACAGACACACACATGCAGAAACCTTCAGTCTGTCACTTGGCAAGGGCGTTTCAAGGTCGCCACCTCTTTCTTCCCAACAACAGCCAGCCCGTCCATTTACTAAATGAATGCTTTATATCTTAGAGGACAGAGAGCAGACGTACAGACGGATAAAATGAAATAATTAAAGTAAGCGCAGGGCTGGAAATATGTGCAAAAAAATAATCAGTTTAATAACCTGACAATTCAGACGATAAACTTGGATTCAGCCACATAAAATGTTCAATTCTCGAAATTAAAATAAAAAAAGAAAGCATTTTGAGTTACATAAGAGTTTTCAAAGGCTTATGCAAGCTGTTTTTTTCTACCTACATTTATTTTAAAGCTCCAGACTGCCGGCGGGAACTGCAAGGTTCTGCTGCTAAAAGGCTAATGCTAACGCTTTCTGCTAGCTTTATAGCTGGGTGAGATCGTGCCCTAAGCATGATGGGAAATAGGTCAGAACTGAGGTTATTCTGGTGAACTAAAACTAACAAAGTAACAAAAAGTGAAATTGACAAAACATTTTTGCTAGAACACTGTGCGTTTATAAAACTAACTAAAACATATTGAAATTATAGATATAATATCCTTTGTTTTCATGCTTATGAATCTATTATTTAGCCTTTTGAACTGATGTGAAATTGATTTTTTTACGTCAGCTGCCAGCAAATTAAGAATTTGTGGCTATGCTACTAGCGGCTACGCTACGCTAGTCCACAAGATGGCAGCCGCAAAAGTTGGGAGAAAATGCCAGAGTCAGCTGGTTGTTCAACAATAACTGAATACGAGTTTTAAAGAATAATATCTTCTCTTATGTGTTTACTGGTGTAGAAAATTATAAACTCATCAATTTATCAAGTCTGTTTCATTCATTAATTTATTTAATTTTTGCTTTTAATTCCTTGTCTACTTCATGACCAAGGTTATAATAGCTTTGGGTTTTTCTTTATAGTTCATTTTTACTCATTATGATTCTTTTTTTTTTTTTTTTTGGTTTAATTCAGTTGGTTTTGCTACTTTTTATTAGTTAAATATGGTTTATTAGTTATAGGAGAAGTTTTGGTTCATTTTCATGAGCAAAATTCACAAAGGTTAACATATTCTGTTTATGTTTAGAGAAATAATCTGCCAGTAGAACTAGAAATGGGTTGCTAGGTGACGGACTGGGCTTGGCTGTGGTTGCTAGGTAACGGCGCAGTGGAATGTTCTACCAGTGGAACTAGAACATTTTCATCAATATTAAGGAATTATTTACCTGAAACAAACTCCTTTTTATTGCTAAAAAGATTCTTAGGAGTTAAATTTGTCTTTTTTTTTCACTATTTGCAGTAGAAACTACTCGGATAGTTTTTGTGTTTTTGCAGTGAAGTTGTCGCTCCTTCAGGTCCAACAAGCGAAACTGGATCAAATATTAACGGTGAGCTGATTAAACGTCTGATCGCTCCATGATGAATTCCTGTAATAGCGTGGGGGACGGGTGGGGACGTGTGGGGGACGAGGTGGGGGACGGGTGGGGGATGTGTGGGGGACGGGGTGGGGGACGTGTGGGGGACGTGTGGGGGACGGGTGGGGGACGGGGTGGGGACGGGTGGGGGACGGGTGGGGGACGGGTGGGGGACTGGGTGGGGACGGGTGGGGACGGGTGGCGGGCGCCTGCTGCGTCCTGCTGCCCGGGTGGAGGGGTGAGACACGTAAGAGCGGCGGAGGGTTGGCGGATTAGCCGGCTGACGGTGGGGTGGGGGATGTGGAGCAAACTCACTGATCTTTTCCGTCTATCGAATCAGCCTCAGCTTTTTCTGTTTTGGTGAGCAACTGGGATTTATGAGCAACTGGGGGGTTGATGGGACGGGGCGCTGCAGCGGGTCCCGTGTCGTTTCTGCTCTCTGACTGCTGACCCACCTTTTTTTTTTCTTTTTTTTTTTAGCAGCTATGCACATTTTTGATCAGGCTTCAACCACCCTGACACATGTATTCTTTTGTTCTCATTAGCCTTCGTCTTCTTAAGAAAAGCACTAAATGACATAAACAGAAATATTCCATCCCTGCTGAATATTCTGGGGTTTTCTTGCTTGAATCTTTACTTTGTTTTTTATTTTTACCCTTTTGCAAATAGAAAGTTTGAAATCTTCAATCAAGATGCACCGATTTATTCCCCAACAATCAGAATCAACCAATTTTCCCATGAATGGCTCTGATGAGAAGCTGCGTTTCCATCCACCATATAAAATGCGTAATTTGACATTTTGAAAATGAACTCGCTTAATGTAATCATGATAAAACATTTTTGGTGCTGATATGAGTTTTTTTTTTTCTTTTTTGTAGTATTCAAATTGGTTTATTATGCTAAACTGCAACGGAAAATTTTTTTTCCTGTCACACGAGTCACATGATCAACAGCCGGATGTTACTACAGGCGGAAACGACGGAGAAGACGACAACAGGAAGTCATTTTTAACAAATCGCGTGAAGAAACATATTCACGTGGGATTTCTAATTGCGTTTCTTATTTAAAGGAAACACCACAATAGCAAAATTTCTACAGAATATTGACAAAGTTTTGCGCACATTTGAATGGAAACACAGCTACTGACATACAAGTACAATATTGGAAAACAAATTAAAAATGTTAATATTAAGCATATTGTCAGTATGAATTCCTAACAGTTTGTGATCCATCAATACATCAGGCACTTTAATGCTTTTTTTTTTTTTTTCAGTTTAAGAAAAATCAGATGAAGGGAAGAGAAATAATAATCTTCTCTTCCGCCTTTGAGAAAACCTGCAGCACATTTCCTTCTTAAAATAATCAGCCACAATCAGACGTATTGGATCATAAAGGAAACCAGAAATCGGTTTTGGCCGGTCTCAGTCTGATCGGCGCGTGTTTCGGTTCTGCTTCTGCAAATTAAACGCGCAAAACGCGACTTTTATATTCATCCCGACCGCAAAGTGAACCGAAGATGAACCTTTCAACAACACATCAGCAGATGATATGGTCAGCATGAGGTCAAAGGTCATCAGCAGTCATCTGTGCAGTTATGTTGAACATCATGAAAAAAAAACAAACACTGGATCTGCGTTTTAAAAAAAAGCATGGCAATGGATGTTATGGAACTGAAAACATACAATATAAACAATATCGCCATGCATTTACTCTGAGCAATGAAAAGAATGAAGCTCCTGTTTAAATGTCTCTGTTAAAAGATCCTAATCGTTTAAATTCTGTTTGAAACTTGCCTTCAGGAAAAACAGAAACATTAGCCGTGTTGCAGGGTTAGCAGTAAAAACTATTAAAAACAACAAAAGAAAAGAAGAAGGTAGAAGATCAAAATCAAAGTCTGTCTTACCAGGAGTCTCAGTTTCTTGTTGAGGGTAAACAATGCCTTCAGATTCAAATAGGGGCTGCAGGAAGGCCACTACAGAGAGAGGAAGCACAGGGGTGGGGAGTGTGTGGCGTGAACTAATCATTCAGAGAAACAACCAGAATCATCTAACTTTAGATCTGCAGCCTGAGACAAGAGAACCAGCGCTGGGTCACCGATTCCCTCAGAAACAGAAGCTCACTTTGAGTCACATTAAGTCCTGATCTGGGCTCATCGCAGTCAAATGAGACACAAAACATTTTTACCACACAGGAAAGAAACACAAAATGTTACCAAGCATCTTGTGTTACACTTGAAATAAGACAAAAATGACTCAAAAGTTTGTTTTAAGTCAATAACTATCACATATTTAGTTTTTAAAAAGCTTATAACGAGAACTTTTTCCTTTCTGAAAGGATAAAATCTGCCAGTTGAACTAGTATTTAAGAACTATGGACATAAAATTTTAGTCATTTTGACTTAGTTCAAGTGTACTAAGATATTTATAAAATAAACAAGCTTGTTTTAAGTTGATAAACTTTGAATAATAGTTCCAATTGCAGATATTTTCACTTAAAAAGGGAAAAAAATTCTGCTTTTTTATTTATCTATTAGCAAAAACAAGCTCATATATTTTCCTGAAAAGTTCATTTTAAGTTAGATTTATCTTAATTGGAGTGAATTGACATGTTTCCCTTAGAAACTGGACCAAAAATACTTGGTAAAATTGTGTTTTTGTGGAGTTAAGCTCCGCCTCCTGCCAGCATTAAACATGTGGCTGAGGTGCAGGCCTCCTCTCTGCCTGAGTAAAAGTCATCATCAAATGTCCTACTTCACCAAAATAATGTCTCAGCAAGTTAAATAAGCTTGTTTTAAGTCAATAATTAAGTCAACAATTAACAGTTTAATTTAATTTTAGGTTATTTTTGTGTTATTTCCAGTATTTTCACTAGAAACTGGACCAAAAACACTTGGTAAAATGGTGTGTTTTGCTGGTTTGAGCTCCGCCTCCTGCTTGTTGCTAGTCTTAAGCATGTGGTTGTCTGGCTGTGGTGCAGGCCTCCTCTCTGCCTGAGTAAAAGTCATCATCATCATCATCCCAAGCTTTTCATTTGTCTAAATGCACACGCCGGCGGAGTGTTGCGCAGGCAGCGGGAGCGTCCCCAGGGCTCCGGCTGTGGGTTTTTACATGCAGCTCTGAGTGCTGCATCGATCTGCAGTTAAACACCGACGGCTAACCTGACGCTCAGCCCGCCTCAGGTGGACTGATGCTAACCAAGATGGCGGACGGTGGGGGGTTGTAGGTCGGTTACTGTTCTCCCCCACAGCTTCAAAGTCCTTTAAATTAGGCAAAAACATCAGATTTAGCCTTTTGGAAATGTTTACTTCATCTGTTTGTACTTGAGTTACACTATAAAAACAGAGAACAGCAACAAATTGCGCTACGTTAGCTAGCTCACTTTGAAAAAAGCTACATAATTTATTGTGTGTTACTGTAATAATCAATTTGTTGTGATATTTTAGCAGCAGCAAGAATAATTAACTTGTTTGCTGTATTTATGAGATCATTTCATTCATGTTTTTTTCTATAATAATCATGGAACATGTACTACACTGCTAAAACAAAATCTTACCGAGTATTTTTGATCTAGTTTCTAGAGTGCAAATATCTTAGTGCACTTGAAATAAGACAAATTAGCTTAGAAGTAACTTTTTATCAAGATATGAAGGCTTGTTTTAAGTAAATAAAATTTATATTGATGAAACGTTCTTGATCCATTGGGAAATTATTTTACTTATAACAGTGGATTAAGAAGTTTTTCATCAATATAAAGGAATTATTTACTTAAATCAAACCTCTATAACTTGCTGAAAAGTAACTTTTATTAGTACACAAATATCTTAGCGCACTAAGATATTTGCACTAGAAACCAGACAAACTTACTTGGCAAGATTTTGTGTTTTTACAGTGTATTTCTACTCGAGGTGTCTGAATTTCATGCCTTGCTTCTTGAATTAACATAAAATTGCTCCTTTCAGACGTTGCAGGGGATTTCTTTTTAATGTCTTGCACAGATTCAGTAAATCTCCCAGGATCCTCAGGCAGTTTTATATCGATTTTAATCTGAAAAGCTTTTCTGTGAAATCTGCGCAAAATACATAAAGTCTGAATTAGCTTAGCAGGTACTGTGCGTACCTTTCAGTTTAAATTTATGCTAGCATATTAAAGGGATGGCTCATGTTTTTATGTTTTTTGTTGGACCGGGGAGGTCTGTCTCACCTCCAGCAGATTTTATTATATTATATAATCCAGTTGGTGTTTAGAGGCTAAAGCTAAGCTAACGGCTAATCTGAGGAACGGAAAGCAAAGCAAACTTTCGTCCTCCTGAAACTTTTTTTTAACCTTTACAAAGATTATTTACAAAACTGTAAGTTGGAGGAGGTGCAACACCAATTCTCTTCCCATGAGAAACAAGGATTTCGAACGGAAGATGTAAAGAAAATTCCAGTCAGAAAAGGACAAATGTAATAAAACAACCTCCTACTAACATTTGACATGAAAATAATCATGAGTTTCTACCCAATATGAACATTGTGACGTTTATAAAATGTTTCCAACAGTGGAGTTAATTTGAAACAGGAGAAATACAATTTGGTCAAAGCTTTAGCTTTAGCCTCAAAGATCAACTTATCTGGATTTCTATTAAATAAAGACATCAAGATGGTTATCTTCTGCAGGTAAGATGTTGTTTACCAAAAAAAAACAAGAACTTTCAGTATTTTTTATTCATGTTCTTTTGACGCATTTGTAAAAAAAAAAAAAAATCTGACTAAAGTGAAGCATAAGTTGTTATCCTTCATTCTTTGTTGCGTTTAGGTTTACAAATCCACCTGCGAACCTGCAGGACATTTTAAACGTGTTTGGAAGAAAAAGAATCTGCGCATTTTTTATTTGTAAAAGTGTGACTGTCCCTTTAACTGTCCTTCATATTGGCAGAATATTTAAAGCAACACTTCCACCTGTGCGCTGAATGGAGGAGTCTATCCAAAGTGCATTTATGGAGCGGGTAGGTGGGGGTGCATGGCCACTTTATGCTACTGATGGTGATGGGGATGCTTGGCGCATGACAGCATGTAAACAAAAACCAAATGTGGTGATCATCTAGCTTGGAGGATAATGAAGAAACATCATCTGAATGTTAAAAACGGCGGCCGAAAATAACAAAATAACAGAAAACACAAGCAGTCTGAGCGACAGCAGAGCCCGGACTGTCGCAGTCTGGACCGGGCTCCGCTTGTTTTTCACAGGCCTGCGGCTCCCGTCAAGCCGCTTGTGTAACCGCGCAAACGGCGCGGCGATGGAGGCTGATGCGGGAGATTAGCACAAGGTCATCCGCGACGGGATGAGACCCGGACCGGGCCGCCTGCCCGCTGGCTCTCACTTGTTTACATCCTTCACATCGCATCCAGCATGGCGGCCGGATTTCTCCAGGCTCGATCATTTATGGAATTTGATTAAAAAAACAAAGATAAATAAAAATAGAGGCTGAATCGTGCGCAGGAAGGAAGGAAGGAGGAGAAAGACGAAGGCTTCCCTCCAAATCCCTGCGCGCTTCATTGTTTCCTTCCCATCACAAGCGGCGACCCGTGATTATTTTACTGCTGATGGGAAATGATCGCCGCTCATGAGGGCGCGGGTGAAAACATCCCCCCTCAATTTATAGCGTGTTTTTCCTCCCGCTAAGTTTTCATCCATTTCTGAGAATCAACCTGCGTTTCGGTTCAGCCGCGGCTCTCGCGTCCAGCCAGCATCCCCATCTCTGCTCTTACCTCCCGTGTTTGTGCGCTTGGTGCTGCTGGCCTCCGTCGGAGTCTCCAGGGGTCTTTTACGCGAATCCGGGGGGTCGGACTCCATGTGCGGCTGCTGACTGTGATGGTGGGGACTTGAGAAAATGCCGTTTTGCTGCACAGCTCCGCCGGCCATCATTTTCGAGCTCGCTCTTGGATGCTTAAGCTGCGTCTGCGCTTAAATCCCCCGTCCGCGCGTGTGTGCTGTGTGTTGTGTGTGTGCTGTGTGTGTGTTTTTTTGTTTTTTTCTTCTTCCTCCCTTTCTCCGCTGGTCTTTACGCAGCGCAGCCGTGCAGATGAGTCCTGGGAGAAAGCGAGGTCGCTTTAAGAATGGGGGAATTACGCCTTTTTCTTACGGACGGAGCAGGTTGAGATGCTGCGCAGCGACGGAAAGATGGAAACAAAAAATCCACCGGATCCGCTTCCTGCGGGAAAATCTTAACAATGACAATAAAAATAATAACAAAAAAATACTCTTATCTTCCAGGAACCGTCAGATACGCGGGCTAGGATGTGTGTATCATTCCGCAGGATGGTGGCGCTCCTCCGCGGACAACGAAGAAAACAAGAAAAACAAAGAAACAAACAGAGGAAGAAACAAAACAAACAAAAAAAAAAGAAGGAGAAAAACAATCGGGGTTGTTATGATAATATGAAGAAAAAAGGAGGAGGAAAATCCGAGTGTAATCTCAGTGCGGTGGTCCGGTCCTGGCTCCAGGAGGCGCGGATGGAGACACCCCGGGGTGTCGGCGGGCGGCGCGGGTCCGGAGCTGCAGGGAGACGCGGAGAAAGAGGCGAGCGGTTCGGCTGACTCGGTGAAGATGCTGCAGTCTCGCGTTCAGAGCATCCCTCCTCTGACTGGCTGCTGGAGGAGGCGCAGGGAAGCGGCTGACGACACTGGGCCCGGCGATGCGTTCACGGCGGCTCGGAAATCCCGGATCCCACCCCTCTAAATTAAACTCCCGCTTTTTGATAAGAAACGCGCCATCAGTCGGGTTAAAGCTCAAAACATCAGGTGTGTTTAGGTAAAGATTGACTTTTTAAATAACTAATTAGAATATCATGAAAAGGTTTGTTTACTTCAGAAATTTAAGTTGAAATCGATTCACTAAATTACACCTCAATTAAGAAGAAAATCATCTGCTGACTTACAAGGCAGCAAGACAGAAAAAGGTGTATTGTTTCCAAATGGAAGAGGAAAGTTTAGTGGAAGGAAAAAGTGTGGTAGAAAAAAAATAACTGCAGCTTTTATAGGATTATGAAACAAACCTATAAAAGTTTTTTACTTTCTGTCAGGTTCTGTGTTTTCCTGTGTTTAGTTTCAAGTTTTCCTGTGTATTTATTTCTAGTTCTGTGTCTCTGTGCTCTCCGTGTTGTCCTGTCCTCCCCTTGATTGAGCCCAGGTGTGTCTCGTTCCCTTGATTGATCCCTGTGTATTTAGTCCCACCTGTGTCCTGTGTTGCTCGTCGGGTCCTCGTCTGAGTTCGTCTGGTGTTAGTCTGTCCAGGCCACTCGTTTGCCGTGTTGCTACCTGCATTAGCCTCTGTGGTCCTGCTCAGCAGTGCTGCCACGGTTGTGGACTGTTTTTTCCCCTGGTCTGTCACCATTAAATCATCATTTTTCACTATACCTGGGTCTCCTGCCTCTGCCTCACCACCTCTACACCCACCACTTCTTGACACTTTCTTTTTATAAAAGAAAGTTGCTATACTTATAACACTGTAAAAACTTTCTTAAGAACAATAAAAACAATTAATATTAAAATATTTTCTCATGTACTTATGAGTCACACAGTCATGGGGAAACCTGCTGACTTGTCAGTGACAAGATGGAAAGTCAGAAAATGTCATTAAACAATTTAGTT
Organism: Alfaro cultratus; assembly: GCA_903066825.1. Taxonomy (NCBI): domain Eukaryota; kingdom Metazoa; phylum Chordata; class Actinopteri; order Cyprinodontiformes; family Poeciliidae; genus Alfaro; species Alfaro cultratus. The sequence continues at coordinate 118,257 of CAEFZX010014491.1, read as the reverse complement.
GTTTGAAGACTATTGTTTCCAGATAGAACAGGAAAGTTGAGTGGAAGGAAAAAGTATGTTATGAAAAAAAAAGCAAGATGACTGCAACTTTTAGAGGATCGTGAAACAATCCTATGGCTTCTTTTCCTCATATGAAAGAACAAATTTATATTTATGAAAGTAAAGAATAAAAACTTTCAAAAGACCAATAAAAATAAAATTAAAATATTTTCTTATTAGTTATAAAATCACGGGGAAACCTGCTGACATGGCAGTGAAACGTTGGCAAGTCAGAAAAGGTCATTAATAAATGTTGTAGATTGTTTCCAAATGGAAGAGGAAAGTTGAGTGGAAGGAAAAAGTGTTGTACAAAACCAACTGTAGGTCTTACGAAACAATCCTGCAAAAGATTTTTCTTTCTATAAAAGAAAGTTGCCGTCCTTCCTTTTAGAAAGTTTTTATATTTTCTGTTACAGTATAAAAAGTATACTTTATATTTTCTATAGAAAGTATACTTTTTATACTTTTATAGAAATGGAAGGGGGAAGTTGAGTGGAAGGAAAAAGTGTGGTACAAAACAAAAATAAGGATAACTGCTGGTTTTACAGGATCATGAAGGAATTTCCAATAAAATATATTTTTCTTTCTATAAAGGAACGTTTTTATACTTATCAAAGACCAATAAAAATAATTAATATTAAAATACATTTTGCGTTGTTATGAGTTACACAATCAAACGGCTGACTAGTCAGTGACAGAAGAAAAAGTTTGCCGGCGATCAACAACCGGATGTTGCTACTTACGGAAATGCCGAAAAAGACGACAGGAAGTGGAAAGAGGATGATAACGCTTCACATTTTATTTTTTAACTACGTGAACAAACTTATTCAGGTGAGATTTTAATTGCGTTTCTTATTTAATGGAAAAACCAAATTGTGTTTTTGTTCTTTGACATTAGCAGAACATTGAAAAGGTTTGTGCACAAATCTAATGGAAACGCAGCATCTGATGTAATATGTTATGCAAATAGGAAACAAGAACAAGTAAATAGTTTCAAAATAAACTAAAAATAATTTTTAAATCGTATGATAGATAGATAGATAGATAGATAGATAGATAGATAGATAGATAGATAGATAGATAGATAGATAGATAGATAGATAGACATTTGCGCGTCTGTTATCAGGTTTCTGAATTCCGACGACACGTGAACGCATCCCGAGGAGATCAGAGCGACGCCTCCAGCGCGACGCTATTGGCTGAAGCCTCGTTTCTCCGATGAGAATATCAGAGCAGGGATTTATCCGTCCTGTTGGGGTTTGGGGGGTTGGAGGGGTCGCAGGTCACGTGACGGAGGTCGAGAGTTTGGAACCGAAACGCGCCAAAAAAAAAAAAAAAAAAACTAAAAAAACGCGTTTAGAGGCTCAGAGGAACTTCAGACAAACTTACAGGAGAGATTTTACGCTTTGCTGCGTAAAAGTTGGTTCAAGTTGAAAGATAAAACAGTCAATTATTTCTGATGAATAAAGACGGAAAAATGAGAGTTTGTGTTTGTTGACCCATATATAACGTCAGAGTGAAAAAAAAAAAAAAACTAAACTAAAAGCAGCGCCATGCAGAAACATGAAGACGTGGAAATGAATGATGTGCTTTTGATTGTCCGGATGGGTTTCGTGCATCACCTGTCCTCTTCCCCCCTCCCCTTCTCCCTCCCCCTCCCTCTGCTTCCGGTTGCCGTCTGACCCACCTGTGTGCGCCGCCGCTGACATCGCTGCGTCGCTCTGCAGAGGGATCCTCCGGCGCTGTGAGCTCAGAGAGAGCAACACCCGCCTCAGACTTTCTCCCTCTCTTCCTTCCTCTCTCTCTCTCACACACACATTTCACATATTCCCTCTTGCTTTCTCTCTCCCACACACACACACACACACACACACACACACACACACACACACACACACACACACACACACGCACACCAACACTCAGAAATACCCAGCTCTTCCCTGTCTGTGTCCGGTCGGTGATCAGCTCTACAGATGCTCCTCAGTGATGCCTCCTGCTCATTGCAGTCAAGGTGACATTGTCCTACACCCACACACACCCCACACACACCCACACACACACATTCGCAATGGGAATACGTGGCAAATCCAAGGCAGCTGGCGCAAGGCCGCGGCTACCTGGCTGCGCCACCGCACACTTCCGACCGTTTGCGCTCTCAACTTTGACTCACGCATTTATACATTTGGCACCGGGGCCAAATCTTGTGCTCTTGGAGTTGTGAGGGTCCCACAAGGCCGGTTCATCCACATGGAAAAAGTGAAGCACGCTGTAAAGCGCGCAGAGCTGCAGCATTCTTTAGTTTTTTATTAGGCTGCAGCTACAAGCAGATGTTGGGGAGAGATTTGCGCTTTTGGCGACAGGATGCGTTTAGGGACCCGCACAACACGCAAACACCGGAAGTACCAAGTACTTTCTGACACAATTCGCGCAAACATCTGTAAATACAGAAAATGCAGATTAGAAATGATTATTCAGTTCAATGGTTTTCATTATAGTTTAGTTTGTCTCATTAGTTAAATAGCAGAGATTAGTAGCATAACCAAAAATTGTACTAAAGTATAAGTAGAACTACTTCAACATATTTTTACTCAAGAAGTGAAAGTAAAGTTTAAGTCCAAGAAATTACTCAAGTAAGAGTAAAAAAGTATTTGGTAAAAAGTTACTCAAGTACTGAGATCAAATTATCAGTCATTTAATATTTAAAAATTACATCATCAGACGGACCAAAATATAAAGTTAAGTGGAAATGTTCGTTTTTTAAAGACAAAAATGGCAGTAATTCAAATAAAAAATAATAAAAAATAAATAAAAATGTTTCAAAAATCTGTTTCTTTCAATAAAAAACTTAGGAAACTTAAGAAATTCTGGTGAATTTCTAGTTAAAACATGTTTGTTTTTCCATTCAGTGGGTAGAAAATCCAGAAATTTTACTCAAGTAAGAGAAGAAATACTTCAGAATAAAATTACTCAAAGTACAACATAGTAAAAATACTCCTAAAAGTAATTTTATTTCAAAAATTTAGTCAAGTAAATGTAACTGAGTAAATGTAACTAGTAACTACCCAACTCTGAGTAGTAGTTTTAGTTTATTCATAATTTTTAATACATATATAATGTGATTATGCGTATATTGATTCAGTAATGAATACAATTTTTTTATTAATTTTCTGTTGAACAACCAACCGCCACCAGGGGGAGCACGGAGCGCCGCAATTTGCTGCCAGCTGACGTAAACTGTTTATGTGGCGGGAACAAAAATCACATCAGTTTGAGAGGCTAATAAATAGATATATAAACAGAAACATAAAACTAGAATAGGTATATTTTAGTTTTATAAACGCACAATTACAGTTAGATTTAGTTTTCCCCATTAATTACCATTTTTATATGGCCTATTTCAGTTATTGAAAATGTTTTCTTAATTTCAGTTTTCCTAATTTAGTTCGTTTTATTTAACTATAATAAAGCTAATACTTTCTGAGGTGTGTATAGACTCATCATAGCTGTCAAATACAGAAAATGAGGCCTAGAGATAATTACTATTCCACCACATTTTGGCGCCCCCGCAGCCTGGCGCCCCCGCAGCCTGGCGCCCCCGCAGCCTGGCGCCCCCGCAGCCTGGCGCCCCCGCAGCCTGGCGCCCCCGCA
>CAEFZX010014491.1:57500-114535 GCA_903066825.1 Alfaro cultratus | reverse complement strand
GCCCCTGCAGCATGGCGCCCCTGTAGCATTGAGCCCCTCCAGCATGGCGCCCCTCCAGCATGGCGCCCCTGTAGCATGGCGCCCCTGTAGCATGGCGCCCCTGTAGCATGGCGCCCCTGCAGCATGGCGCCCCTGTAGCATTGAGCCCCTCCAGCATGGCGCCCCTCCAGCATGGCGCCCCTGTAGCATTGAGCCCCTCCAGCATGGCGCCCCTGTAGCGGCGCCGCTGACTGGAAGGAAAGTCTCCAGTAAGCAAGTCAGTTTTGCCACTATGTCTGCTTTCAGAGCTTCAGTTTGTCCAACTTCAAATGTTCTCCAGGGTTTCACATGAATTTCCTGCTCATGGAAATAATCAGCGAGAGGACACTCCCCAAGTAATCGATCTTTCATTTTGGAAGCCGCTGGACGCTGGAATCCCCAGTAAAGTCACCAAAGTATTTGAAAGCGTCATGAGATTCAACATTTCCAGCGCTTGGTGCCAGAATCTGTCTGGTTGTGTTTGTAGTTTCCTCTCCAGTAGGAAATGCTGGGAGTAAATCCTCCTGAACGGAGGGAACTGGTGTTCCCTGCGGTTTGATAACAGGCAGCAGCTACATGGATATTCAGGGTGTAAACAAAAATCAGCTGTTCTGACTAACAACTGAGGTCTGCTGGCGCCATCTGGTGGTCAAACACTGGGATGGAAACTCCAGCTTCTCTTTTCTGTTCTCCAAAATGTTCACTCAAGTAAGAGTAGCTCTACTTCAGCATATTTTTACTCAAAGTAAAAAGTACAGAGTAACTGATTAAGTTATCAATCATTTAATATTCAAAAATTACATAATCAGACGGACAAAACATAAAGCAGAGGCGTCAAACTTATTTTCATTTTGGGCCAAATCAAAAATCTAAATGTTCTTAAAGGGCCAATTGTGCCAGAATGTATTGATAAACCCAGTAAACTGTTAAAATATTAATAAACAGCTGTTTGGTTCAGCATTCAGTAAGTGTTTCTTAAAATTAATATTAACCATCTTTTCACATTGATCAGTCCATCCAGGATTTCTTGATTGTTTTCGTGTTTCTGTCAGATTTTGTGGCGCTAATTTAGAAATATTTGGAAGGAGTTTTTACCATATTTACGCTAATGTATGATGCTAAATGTGACTTTTTTTTATTAACTGCCGTATCGATCGCGGATTTTCATGGAAAGTTGAGGCAGCAGTCACTTGAACCCAGAGTTTCTGGACAATTTTGAGAAACATTTGCAGTAAAAATAAGACAAAATGTGGGAATCTGTTGATTTTGTGTTAATTTTACAGATTTGTGATGAACTGGAGGGTCTTACTGATGTAATCTGGGGTCTGAAGGGCCACATTAATACTACTGCCGAGGGGCCAGATTTGGCCCCTAGGCCTCGAGTTTGACACTTGTGACATAAAGTCATGTGGAAATTTTGGTATTTTAAAGGCCAAAATTATTTATATAAATAAGAGAATTACAAAATAACAAAGTCAGGCTAAATAAAAAATTTTAAAATCAGTTTCTTTCATAAAAAAAACCTTATGAAACTCTAACAAAAACTGCAGGTGTGTTTCTGTTTCTGGTGAATTTATGATGAAAACATGTTTGTTTTCCGTTCAGTGGGAAGAAAGTCCAGAAATTTTACTCAAATAAGAGTAGAAATAATAAAAGTAAAAGTAAAAATACTCCTAAAAGTAAATTTTTTACCAAAAAGTTACTTACGTAAATGTATCTAATTACTATCCATCTCTGCCTGAAGACAAGAGATTTTTCGCATGTTATAGGTGAAATAATCAGCCAGTGGGATTAGAACTGGGTTGCTAGGTTACGGGCTGGGCTTGGCTGGGGTTGCTAGGTTACGTGCTGGGCTTGGCTGGGGTTGCTAGGTTACGGGCTGGGCTTGGCTGGGGTTGCTAGGTAACGGGTTGCTTGGCTGGGGTTGCTAGGTAACGGCTCAGAGGAATATTCTACCAGTGGAACTAGAACTACTCAAAGTACAGCGTAGTAAAATACTCCTTAAAGTAATTTAAAAACGAAAATAGTTACTCAAGTAAATGTAACTAGTTATTATTCAACTTTACCTCTACATGCATTACATGACCTTAAAAAAAGTAAAATCACCTTTTAAAAGTATTTACGTAAGACCGTTTCTCTTTATAGCTTCAACTTCTCCATAATTGTCCCTCAGCCAGGAACTCATTAAATCATACGGCAAAAATCAATAGAAAAAAAATCAATATCAAGGAGGAGGCTGAGCCACTCAGTGAGATTGGAGGCGGCCTGATGTGATGCTGCTCTTCATTTTGGGTTCTGCCACCGGACCGAAGATTTGTGAGTGAAACTGAGACGACCTGACAGCAAGGAGGCTAAATGGATTACAGCTTTTTATTAAGACTTTGTTACTTTTAGAGTGGGCAGACGTTTTATTTTTAGACTGTGATTGGCGAGTCAGATATTTTTAAAGAGCACAGATCAGTTTACACTGCAAAAACACAAAATCTTACCAAGTATTTTTGGTCTAGATTTTAGTGTAAATATCTTAGTACACTTTAAATAAGGCAAAACTATCTTACAAGTAAAATTTTAGCAAGAAATGGGGGCTTATTTTAAATAAGTGCAATGCATTCTGGGTAAATACAACCAAAACAAACATGCTAGCATAGCATTAGCAGGAGGAACAGCTAGTGGTTTTTTACCAAAGGCGAAAGAGAAATCCTACGACCGCTAACTCCGTTTTTGCTTACATTTTGTGAAGAACAAAGTTGCACTCAATGTTTTCTTCTGAGGTTTCTGTGTCGTTTCAGTTAGTGGTTCTTGTTGCAGCGCCGCCACAGGCGAGGAGGAGAACAGGTTTTACAAATAGCTTGGATTGTTTGACACAGTGTAGTGTGAAAACGAACCACAGCAGCTGAAAATGAAGAAAATGTTGCCCTTTTCATCCCCAGTCAAACCAATCATACTCCACTGTCTGGTGTGAAAACAGCCTTAAAGTTTCAGTTTCTATTGTGATGAAACAAACAAGAGCAGGAATAATTATTTCCTGTTCAGGATGTGACACATTAGCTTGGCATGAACCAGAGACGTTACGTCACATGTGTCAAACTCGAGGCCAGGGGGCCCAATCTGGCACACTGCAGCTTTTTATGTGGCCCTTAGACTCCAAAGTACATCAGCAAGTCCTTCCAGTTTTAACAAATACGCAAAACTCACACAACATCAACAGATGCCAACATTTGTTTTTTATTTTTACTGCAAATTGTTTCTCAAAATTGGCCAAAAACGATTTAAGTGACTGCTGCCTCAGCTGCACTTGATATCAAGTTATAGTCTGTGATCAATACAGCGATTAATAAAATGTCACATTTAACATCATGCATTGGCTAAAATATTTAAAAAATATTTTAAATTATGTGTAAAAATTCCTTACTAGTATTTCTAATTTAGCACCACAAAATCTTTGATTTTTGATTGCAAAAAGACACAAAACAATCAATAAATCCTGGATGGACTGATCATTGTGAAAAGATGTTCAATATTATTTAACTTTAAGAAACACTTCTTAATTGCTGAAACAAACAGCTATTTAATGATTTTCCTTTTCAGTTGAATTGGTTTTATCAGTACATCCTGCACAACAATAAATAGACATGATTCAACGCCCCAGTTCATCCAACGTTAAACCAGAGTCAATATAGAAGTTTTGTCGTCATTTCATTCACAGGTGAGCTTCCATTTTGTGAAAAATAACTGAACAACACACAAGCAGGACGTTTATAAAAATGAAAAGCTGTAGGTGGTTCATTATGCTAACGCTGGGCAGATGGCGGTGGGTGTGTGGAGGCGGAGGGGTCATCATCTCATGACGTCTGGTGGAGCTTTATGAGCTTTCACATAAATTTTTACTTTCTGTGTGTGAAACGGCTTTACAGGCCTGCCTGTGTATTTGCACATTCCACAGATTTACACTTTATCCACTGACCTGGAACTGTTTGCTTACAGCCAGTGGAAGTTTGATGCTGCAGTCGCACTTAGCCGCTCTGGACGGCTGCCAGCCCGCCGTCTGCAGGGACGATTACAGCGTTTAGGTTTATGGGCGAGTAGAAGGGAAAAAAAGACAGGGCTAGATATTTATCTGGCGCAGAAACAGACTGATCACTCTATAAAAGCAGGAGTTTTGGCAGCTTGTTTCTTAAAAGTGTGAGTTAACACGACGCTGAGATGGTAAGAGTTCAGCAGTGACCTCAGAGAAGCAGCTGCTGCTCAATCTGGGAAGAAACGGACAAAAAAATAATCCTTCATCTGGCAGAAACAGAGATTATTTTGCGGCATGACTGAATAATTTGAGTAACTAGTTACATTTACCCAAATACATTTACTTGAGTAACCTTTTTAGAAAAAAAAAAATACTTTTAGAAGTATTTGTACTACTTTGTTCTTTGAGTAGTTTTATTATGAAGTATTTCTACTCTTACTTGTGTATAAGTTTTGGGTACTTTGCTCCACAATGAGACCAAAGCAACTGACCAATGTTTGGAGCAAAAGTTGGAGGAAAACAAACTCAAATATGTCATAGTTTGCTAAGTAACACTGCAAAAATACACAATCTTACCAAGTATTTTTGTCTAGTTTCTATTGCAAATATGTTAGTACATTTGAAATAAGGCAAAACAGACTTTTAACATTTCTGCAAAGTATAGAAGTTTGTTTAAAGTCAATAATTCCTTAATATTGATGAAAAAGTTCTCGTTCAACTGGCAGATTATTTCACTTATAATATGGAAAAAGTGTTTTGTTACAAGTGAAATAATCTAACAGATGAACTAGAACTAGAGTACATGATGATTCCCCTGCATGGATTGAAATATTGCAAAAAAAAAGAAAGCTGGAGCAAAATTAATCTAAACAAAAAGAGATTGTTGACAATAGACACAAAACATCTACAGACAGTTGCTATTAGTGGCTCTATAAGGTAAATTTATAGTGAATGTTTTCAATACGGTGTTTCTAAGCCATGTTTTACATTTTATTATTCAGCATGTTGAGATTTTTCAGGGATTTCAGAAATCGATGGTCTGTTGTTTTGCTCTCTGTCCACTAGGTGGCGGCGCTGCTCACATTTCAAACCCTTTGCTTCCTGAAAGCTTCCCAGTGTCAAGATCCTGGAGAAAACCCAAACTTTTACTGGCTTTAAGTTCACTGCAAAAATGATAAATCTTACTATTTTTGGTTTAGTTTGTAGTGCAAATATCTTACACTTGAAATAAGACAAAACTAACTTACAAGTAACATTTGAGCAAAATATAGGAGCTTGATTAGTTAATAATTCCTTAACGTTGATGAAACATTACTAGTTCCACTGATAGATTATTTCACTCATAACAAGACATTTTTCCCATGTTATAAGTGAAATAACCTGCCAGTGGAAGTAGAACTGGGTTGCTAGGTAACGGGCTGGGCTTGGGTGGGGTTGCTAGGTAACGGGCTGGGCTTGGGTGGGGTTGCTAGGTAACGGGCTGGGCTTGAGTGGGGTTGCTAGGTAACGGGGCAGTGGAACTAGAACTTTTTACATTAATATTAAGGAATTACTGACTTACAAAAAGCTCATTTATCTTGCTGAAAAGTTGCTTTTAAGTTAGTTTTGTCTTATTTCAAATATTTGCAATAGAAACTAGACCAAAAATACTTTGCAAGATTTTTGTGTTTTTGCAAATACCACCACCTTGTTCAGTAGTTTCATTTGTACTTTTATTTCCAGGGTTTGATATTCAATATTTGATAATTACTTAAAGGATAACTTCATATTGCAGCATCCTCTTTTATTAGAATTGAACTTTTCCATCTATTCACTCCCATTTTATTCTGTTCATGCCGTGTTTTTACAAACCTTCACTAAACAAAAAGTGCAGCACATACGAGTTACCAGGATTCTTGTTTTTACTGTCTAATGTTTCTAATTCAGAATAGAAATCCCAATCTTGTGTAACCGTTTCAGTAAAGTGGTTGCGTAATGTTGCATATGAAATCATAAAACTAGCCACTGCTTTTCTTATGCTGCATCACTTTATTTATTCAGCATCAGTTTAGCACCGTGAGAAACTTCCTTCTGATTTATTTTACAGTGAAAAAACACAAAATGCCCAACAAGTTTTATTTGTTTGGCATTAAAATGACAATCCACCGCCTTCCTGGAACACATTAAAGCAAAACATAAAGAGTTCCAGGAATGTATAGCTTGTACATTGTGGACTTTAAAAGGTTTCCAATGTTCCAACCATCCATTATTGATAAATGTTTATACAACCATGCACTTAAAGGCCTGACATTAAGTATTTTTCAAGAACCAAAGAGGCATTTTGTATCACAATAAAGTAACTATGTTACCTTCAGTTGTTATAAAAATGCTGTAAAAATCAAATGCGACCTTGATGTGGGAATTTGACGCCGTAAAAATGGCCTCTGTCTCTTTAAGAATCTCCTGTTTTGCCTTCAGTAAGTCATCACAACAGTGCTCCTCATTATGCTGTTTAAAACCGTTTTTAGGAGCGTTGGACTCAGTAGTAGTTGGTTTGACGAGCTCAGAAGACCTGCAGTTCCACCAGGTGTTTGGTAATTGCTGCTGCCGCTAGTCTGGAGGAACTGACTGGGAGAAGCGCAGGGGAGAGTCTCTGACTCGAGTGAAGTTGACCCCCCATCTTCTTCAAATCTAACAAGATTGGTGTCAAACGTTTGTGCTGCAAAAGTTGTGTTGGTGTCGCCATAATTTTAAAGATATTAATAACTGTTTCCAGAGGTCATGAAAGGTCAACCAGCCCCCACACCATCTTCAAATATAACAGAACTAGTGTTGAAGTAAAGATTTTCTGTTTGTGCTGCTTTTACTTTGAAGGTGTTGATGATGACCTCTGATGACCTCTGGAAACTTTTTCATTCATATCTTTTAAATGATAGCAACACAAGTTTTTGATAACAATTTTGTAAGAGTTGCCTAATGTGGGGGAGTTGGTTGACCTTTTGACCTTTAAACTTTAATTAACATCTTCAAAACAAAAGCAGCACAAACAAAAATCTCTGCTGCACAAACGTAGACCAAGTTGACTGACTTGAGGAATGTTGGTTGACCTTTCGTGACCTGAACTACATGTGTTACACGTATTAATATCTTTAAAATGATAGCAGCACAAACAACACTTTTTGCTTCACACACTTTGCTAGATTTGAAGAGAGTGGAGGTTGACTTCACTCAGGTGAGAAACACTCCAGGTGTGTTTTTGATGAGGGAATAATAATAGAAAAAAAAACTGAAGTAAAGCTCAATTTTACAAAACGCCACAATAATAAAGTCACCTTGGCGTTGGAAACTGAATGTTGAACCTTTGGAATGCAAATCAGGAGGCGCTGCCCCGTTACCTGGCAACCACAGTGAAGCGCAGCTCGTTACCTAGCAACCACAGTGAAGCGCAGCTCGTTACCTAGCAACCACAGTGAAGCAGCTCGTTACCTAGCAACCACAATAAAGCGCAGCTCGTTACCTAGCAACCACAGTGAAGCGCAGCTCGTTGCCTAGCAACCCAAGCAGAGCTCCAGCACAAATAACTTTGGTTTAGTTTCTAGTGCAAATATCTTAGTACACTTGAAATAAAATAGCATAAAATAGAAGCTTGTTTTAAGTAAATAATTATTAATATTGATGAAAAAGTTCTAGTTCCAAATTAACTTTAACATTATAAAAATGTCTTGTAAGAGAAATAATTTCCCAATGGAACTAGTATTTTTTCAACAATATTAAGCAATTATCTACTTAAAACAAACTTGCTGAAAAGGTAAAATCTAGATAATTTCACTAGAAAGTAGAGCTAAATGTTGTTTTTTTTGGAGTGATCTTAGTAAAAACCACAGACTGGTGGGAATGAGGTGAGGAACAGCAACCAAAGTGTAACCTTATGTTTTACTCTGAGAAGAATCAGAGTGAATACTATATTTATTTCACTCACTGCATTAATTATTGCTTTAACTGTTGCATCATTTTTATCTGAAAATAAACCAAAGCAAAAACGCTGCTCAGCACATATTTTCAGGAAATTTGTTTGTAAATGAGTTTTTTTTGCCCGTCTCCCTTACATATGATGGGATGTGTTTGTTTTCTCAAGCTCACGCTGTTTACTTTGGATGTTCCCCTCCGTGCCTACCAGTTTACACTGTCCTGTCCCAGTTTGACGACCTTGGAGATGACCTTCCTGCTCCTGCACAGCCACTGCAGCTCCGCAGGGTAAAGCATCTGCAGCTGTCCTACATTTAATGTCTGTTTGACGCAGATCAACCTTAATCTATCCTGCTCAGATCCTAATTAGGTTTGTGGAGTCATTGCACAAATTACAGAAGATTTTATCAGCTTTTTAAATATGTGGGCTTAGAAAATAAAGTCAAGCAGCTCCGAGGAATCGGAGGTCCTGAACACTTTGTAGAGCAGCATCTGACTCTCTGAATTATCTGAATTATCACATGAATAAATAATCAAGTCGTTTTAAAATTTTGATTATTTTTTCAAATTAATATTGTCTTGTTTAAACAGAGCAATAAAGTTCCTAAGAACAACTTTAAATATGGGATAAAAACCTCAAATTACAGGATAAATGTGTGATATTCATGTTCTGCAAACAGAGCAAAGGGTAAGAAAATGATCTAAAAACGGTAAATAAAATACAAGAGAAACATATTTCACTTTATGGAGTTTCTAATAATTTATGCTTTCTAATGTTTTTGGCGTAGCATAGATCAATTTGTGCTTTTTAGGGCAAATTCCCAAAATAAAATAAAATGTTCTGCTTTTTATTTAAGATTTATTGAAGAAAAGGAAGAAATAATGAAAGAGAAACAAACAAAAAAGAAACCAAAAAAAAAAGAATGAAGAAAGACAGAAAGAAAATAAAGACTGACAGAAAGGATGAATAAAGAGGGAACAAACAAAAACAAAGTTTATATTTCTAAAACTGTATGTTTAATGATTTGATAACATCTGGAAACATTAATGCAGGTAAATTAAATCTGAACCATTTTGTGGCAAAGATTTGATCCGATTGCATAACAGCAGCAGGTTTCTGAGTCTGAACTGTAAAACTAAAACCTGACAGGTTGTTAAAGTTCGCCGCCGTAACTCGATCCAGAGTCGTTGTTTGGACGTCCAGCTCTGTAACCGGATCGCTCTGAAAACGCTGAGCCCATCTGAGCGGCGCCGAACAACAAACCACACCAAAGAACCGCCGCAAACACGAGTACGATATGAAAACGACCAGAAATGAAGATCCGTCGTTACAGGCCCGGACCCGACACGAACAGACTAACTGGCAGCTAGATTCACAAATCCTGCCAAGTACTTTTGGTCTGTTTTACAGTGCAAATATCCTGGTGCACTTGAAATAAGATAGAACTAAATTACAAGTAACTTTTCAGCAGAATGCAGGAATAATTCCTTAATATTCATGGACAAGTACCAGATACTAGCAGATTATGTCACTTATGACAAGACATTTTTCTCTTGTTAGTGGAACTGGCACTTTTCATCAATATTGAGCAGTTATTTACTTAAAACCATTTTTTTTGCTGAAGTTACTTCTAAGTTAGCTTTGTATTTTTTGAAGTGTACTAAGATATTCAAACTAAAAACAGACCAAAAACATTTGGTAGGATTTGTGTTTTTGTAGTGTACGGCAGTAAAACTAGCTGAAGCTCTGCTTGGGTTGCTAGGTAACAGACTAGACTTTACTGGGGTTGCTAGGTAACAGACTGGACTTTACTGGGGTTGCTAGGTAACAGACTGGACTTTACTGGGGTTGCTAGGTAACGGGGCAGCGCCTCCTGATTTGTGACGTTACATTAGATTTTTTTGTTCCTCTAGGATTAAATATTTTGGCAATATTAAAAAGGTAAAAGAGAATCCAGAGGTATTTGTGTTTATTTCTGGGTTTATTATTGTTCGAAAGGTGTTGCCATACCTTGTTGTTGTTATTGCCACTGGCGTTTTGCCGTATTAATTAATTTCTTTGGGTTCAGTTTCTTACTTTGTTCTTGTGTTTTGCTTATTTTACAATTGGAATTATTTCTCTTTGGTTATTTTCTCTTTTGGTTTGTAGATTATTCAAGTCTCTTACAGTTTTTATGCTGGATTGTTCCATTTCGCTGCCTATTAAGTCTAATCGCTTTCTGTTTTATTATTTCCTCTCCAAGCCAATCAGAAATAGAGAACATTAGCAGATCAAAACACCAACTCAGCAAACCTTCAGGAATCATCTGGTGGAGCAAAATGTTAAAGTTTAACTGAACCTTAAAGATGAAGGCAGAGCCAAATCAGGGGTGTCCAAAGTGCGGCCCGGGGGCCGTTTGTGGCCCTTGAAACGATTATGGGTGGCCGTGGATCAGACTTCAAGAATAACCTAAATCTGGTTTGCTAGTTCAGGCAGTAAATATAGATTTAAAAATAATATTTACAGTGTAGTCTTTCAAAAAAAACAGACAATTTTAAGGTGCAACAAGTTTTTGCCTTTAATTGATTCAATTTATTTATAAAACAATCACTTGGGCCCCTTTAATACACTTTTAAAAATAAAGCAAGTAAAAACTCAAAAAAAGTGTAGAATAATCTAAAAAATTAGGATGTAAATTAGGATGTAAAACCTTCTTCATGTTTAAATCTGCAGTAATTTATTGATCGCTTGCCTACAGATATCTGACTGCTGTCATGTTTAGCTTCAGGTAAAAATGATAAATTAAAGTTGTTCTTGTGAAAACAAAAATACTAAAAAACGTTGGACATTTTTGGCTTAATTATTTTTTATGAAACACCAGCGTTAGTTAAACTTAAACAATAATATAACAAGTTCTGGTAAATCTGGCTAAACGATTAGCATATAACCTTAATTCACCTGCTGTCTCAGCCGTTCTTGTGTTTCAAATCAGTGTTTTTATAGTTTTAAGCTAACAACAGATGTTCTGAGGTGAAGGAGCCACCAGGACCAAGAGGAAGACAGATGGTGTCCTCAGAGCAAAGATAAATAAACACAGAAACAAGACAACGGACACTCAGAGGCAGGATCGACTAAAACACACAGAGAAAGACAAAGTTTCTGGAAAACAAGATCTGACAGAGGAACAGAGGAAACCCTGCCGAATGCAACCTGCTGAAAAAAAGTGCAGTTTATTAAAGAAAGAAACCAGATGCAATTCAATTACAGTGGGAAAAAAGGAAGAGAATATAAGAAAATTAAGATTTCTTTCAGAAAACAGGTGAGAGACTAGAGCCAGAAGCAAGGCAGCGGGAAAAAAAAGTATTTTACAAGAATTACAGAAAACTGAGGTCAAAGTTACAAAACGCCTGCAGAGAAAGTTTGAGGATTTAAAAGTTGATTTTAGTGGATTGATGCATATTTTATAAGGTTTCTGGGCTGTAATAATCGCTTAGGATGATCATTTTAACTGTTTTGTGTGTTTTTAGAGCCATCAATCGATTAACAATTTGGATTTTTTTAAATCGATTTTCATAAAATTAATCGAATTAATCATATTTAATTTATGCTCAATTGAAACGCAGAAACCGTCAGCGGTTTTCTGTCGAGGTTTCAGTCTGAGCTGTTAGATGTTAGTGAGGACGTTATGTAACGATGAGGAAGCAAACAGACATTGTTTTATTTCCCATTCGCTCTTTTCTTCTGCAATAAGTTACTGTGAAAAGCAGAAACAGGCTCAGACTCACAGGGTCACGTATTATTTTTCAAACATCTTGCCAGAACGACCAAAAACAGCATAAAAGGAAAAACGTTTTGTTGACTGAAATCATAAGACCTTTGGTCCGGTCCGGACCGGCCCAAAGTGAAATTTTGGGTCTCTCTATTTCTGCTAATAATATGGATTAAAACAGATTATTAGATAATTCACACACCTGCTATGAACTCATCAGGGGCGTCAAACTCATTTTCATTTTGAGCCAAATTAAAAATCTGACTGTTCTTAAAGGGCCGGCTGAGCCAGAATGTGTTAATAAAACCCATTAAACTGTTTAAGTTTCATTAAGTAGCATTAAGGAAGTGTTTCTTGAAATTTCATAATATTGAACGTTTTTTCCACACTGATCAGTTCATCCAGGATTTCATCATTGAGTTTGTGGCACTAATTTAGAAATATTTATAAGGAATTTTTACCATATTTACGCTAATATCTGATGTCAAATGTGACATTTATTACCGTATCAGACACGGATTATAAAGTAAGGCTGAGGCAGGAGTCACTTGAACCCAATGTTTCTGGACAATTTTGAGAAATATTTGCAGCAAAAATGTGAAAGAAATGTGGGAATCTGTTCATTTTGTGGATTTGTGAAAAACTGGAGGGACTTACTGATGTAATCTGGAGTCTAGAGGGCCTCATCAAATGCTACGGTGGGCCAGATTTGGCCCCCGGACCTCGAGTTTCACACGTGATCTAGTGGTAGTAAAGCAATCTAAGAAAAATTAGTTTGAACTGGACTTAAGATGGAATTCATATCCATATTCATGAAATTAATTTCTCTTTTGTGTAGTTCCAATCAAATTTATTACATCAGAACCAGTGCTGGGCTGATTCTGAGCCTTCAAATAATTTTAACAGAAGTTTTGCATGTAAGTTTATGTAAAAATAATGTTTGTTTTAGCCACTTAAATGATCACGCTCAGCAGCTAACAACACATCACCAACTACAGCTTAGAGCCGCTCATTGGTGTATTAATGCAGGAACCATGTTGCCTGATGCAGAAACAAAAATATCTAATTGTTGTTTTCAAATGTTAGCAAACACGAAGACGCTAGCATAAATGTTTGGCATTAGCATAAATGTTTGGCGTTAGCATAAATGTTTGGCGCTAGCATAAATGTTTGGTGTTAGCATAAATGTTTGGCGTTAGCATAAATGTTTGGTGTTAGCATAAATGTTTGGGGTTAGCATAAATGTTTGGCGCTAGCATAAATGTTTGGTGTTAGCATAAATGCTTGGCGCTAGCATAAATGTTTGGCGTTAGCATAAATGTTTGGCGCTAGCATAAATGTTTGGCGTTAGCATAAATGTTTGGCGCTAGCATAAATGTTTGGCTGTTGAACCGGAGCTATCAAGCTAATTCTCTATTAGCAGCTCCACAAATCTTTTTGATAAACATTAAATTACCAAGACACATAAGAACATACCTTTATCTTGACTTTTTTTCTGCTCTTCCTGTCCCTGAAGCTTACGTACTTTTTCGCGACATTGTTTTGCTAACTGCAGCTCATAATACCGGTGTAGCGTTACCTACTGTGGCCACCAGGTGGCGCCCAATAGCTATTTATTCATTTTCTCTCTCTAAACAAGAATTTATACATGACCAAATATATATTATTGTAAAAAAAATCACAACTTTACTATGAAATTGTGTGTTGTTAACATAATAATATAGACATTATTACAAAAAAAGAAGAAATAATCCACTAATGGGGCCCCCTAGTGGTGGTGCTTAACTTCAGCTTAGTCAATTAATAAATCACAATAAGGCGATAAGAAAAGGAGATAAACCTATTAACCCTTTAACAATGTTTTTACTAGCGTTCTCTGAGAAGTAGCTCACATAATGAGCTCAGTAGTTCCACCTGGTGTTTGCTAAGTGCTGCTGGCTAGTCTGAAGGAGCTGAATGGAGGAGTCGCAGGGAGGGCTGCTCTGAACCCTCAACCTCAAAACTGGAGCTCAGAAGAGGAGCATAAACTTTCCTGAGAAGGAAAAAATTATAATAATAATAATAATAATAATAATAATAATAATGATGATGATGATGATGAACAAAGTCCAATATTACAAATAATCAATGACTAACAGTAAACCTTCCAGTTCTGTTTCTAACTTTTGTTTCCAACAAAGGCAGAGAGTCAAACACGGCTGCACACTCAGCTCTCCCTCGCATTAATCTTTCAGTTTGAGGAGAGAAACTATAAATCACACAAACAGTTCTCATCTTCATGTGGTTTTCTGTTTCACCCAGTCAGCCCTGAGCTTTACACCTTCGCAGCATTTTCTCCTACAAATACAGAACATTTCATGTTTTCTGAAACTTCCTGCCTGGAGATATTCTGCTGCTCAATGTTATTTATTATAAAAACAAAAAGCTGCTTGATTCTTGATTACTAACAGAGTCATGTTAACAATAGTTTGTTAATTTTGTGAGCAATTCTTCAGCTAGCGGGAAGTCTGGCGGCCGAACAATTAAAGTTTGTTTTTCTAATCGTCCTGAATCTTCCTCACATTGAAGGGAAAAGCTGATTCACGTCTGCGGAGGACGCCTTGCCCTTGTTGGTGTGAAGTCAGTGAGCCATAAGTGGGCGCCAGCTGCTTCCTGCTGACTTTTCATGGTGAGTCGTCCATCATTTCATCTGCATTTCACAGCTTAAAGGGACAGTATGGTCTAAAATCTACTTTTTCTTAAGCTTTAAATCTGGTTATTATGTTATTCTTTCATCTAAAACAAACCTGGAGTGTTGATTTCATTCTCTCATGTATGTTTGAGAAATCCTTTAATCTCCATGGCAACCATCCCCCTAACCCTAAAGCCTGGGTGGATCTAGCCCTGCCTCCAAGCACGAAGCTCCTCCCCCTCTCAGTTCCTTCAGACTAGCCAGCAGCAATTAGCAAATACCTAATTGAACAAGCTACTTCTTAGTGAAAAGCTAGAGGACCCATGTTGGGATGACTTCGTGGAGGCAGCGCTTCAGACAGAGCAGGAGTTTCTTAAAGAGACAGAGTCCCAATTTCAAGATGTTAAATGACAAAGTAAAATCTTTTTTAAGTCACATTTGATATAGACAACATTTTTATTCAAATTCACAATCATATCAGAAATAATTTATTGATCCCAAAGGGAAATTAAATGTTGTAATAAATCATTAATTTAAATTCTTCAGAGTTTTTGTAGATGGTGAAGGCTGTTGGCAGGAAGGATCTCCTGTAGCAGTCTGTATTACAGCGAATCTGAAGAAGCCTCTGACTGAAGATATCCTGTTTTCTCCAATACAGTTTCATGAAGAAGATGGTCAGGGTTGTTCATAACACAGTAACTTGATTGTGCTTTAAAATTGTACCGGCCCTTTAAGAACCAGAAACACACAAGATGTTAGAATATCTAAGATTTTACATTTTAATTCAACATTTTGCAAAAGTGAAGCATTATAGCTTTCACTATGATGCTCCACTTTGTATATGAAACTTTATTAGAAATTGCTTTTGCAATAAAAAAGGGAAAAGGGGCAAAAAGAAAAGGAAGAAATGTGGGGAAAAGATTTCCTACACTGCAAAAACACTAAATCTTACCAAGTATTTTCAAGTGGAAATATTTTTCTAAATTTAATAACTTATAAGTAACTTTCCAGCTACTTTGTTTTAATTCAATAAATCATTAATATTGACTAAAAAGGCAGATTATTTCACCTATAAAATGGAAAAATGTCCTATAGTCAAATAATCTGCCAACATAACTAGAACTTTTTTTTTTATCAATATTAAGGAATTACTGACTTTTCAGCCTCTATATGTTACTGAAAAGTTTCTTACAGTTTAATTTCATCTTATTTCAAATATTTACACTTGAAGATGTAAATACTTGAAATAAGAGAAAATACTTGGTAAGATTTTGTTTTTTTGTAGTGTGGAAGGAAATCTGCTTCTACACCTGCAGAAAGAGGGGAAAAAAACAAAGTAAGTAACAATATTAACATATAACAATAACAACTATCATCTAATCAAGTGCAACTTAATGTATTATTAATGTCTGCTTCTGATTTGTATAAATTTGCCGTTGTGGAAGTGATTTGAACGCATAACTGCAGTTATTTGAGAAACTGTTTCACTACTTTTATCTAAAAAACTGCAAGGAAAATTTCTAAAAACAACTGAATCCTGAACAAACCAACTGAAAAATGTTTTTGAGAAGGAAAACCAGGTTTCAGGGAACATGAATTATGGATCTTCATTTGAAATTCAGTCTTTGACCTCATTCAGCCGAGTCCAGTTCTGTGAGCTGCGTGCAGGGGAGCTGAAAAAACGATCTGAATGAATATGAAACAGGTTATTGAGAAGCCGGTTCCCCTTTTTAAAATGAACTTAATGTTTTATTTATGAATACTATAATAAATCCTGCCTGAAAGGTAGAAATATTACAGCAGCACATCCCCTTCATTAAGCACAAATTAGCATTTTTCTGCACCAACTGTCTGTAGAAAAAGTGAAATCTCAGTTTAAATTTGTTTACCCAAAATTTGTTAAAAATCCCTTAAACAAAAACAATCAAAAAACCATTAAAAGTTCTCCATTAAAACAGAAATAAAAGCTTAGAAATGTAATAAATTAAACCTAAATAAAAGACAAACAACAGCTAGGGATGCTGAATGCTTTTCCAAACACATTTAGGAGCCTAAACGCCTGCCTGTCAGAAATTAAAGTCTTTTGTTCTTAACTCCTGAGGCATGTTGCGCTGATGAAAACAGAACATTGAGGGTGTTTTTCTGAACGGATTGTGTATTTATCTGGGCGGTTCAGTGACTGGTGACCTGCTTTCTCTGCCAGAATGGAAATCCAGCTGAATGAGGGACTAATTAGATTAGCGCTCATCTTAAACAGGGATTCTGGGTCACATTGGTCACAGTGGTAGGTGGATGCAACGGCTCACTTTAACGCTCCGAAGCTGTTTCCAGAAACCTCAGCAGCGTAATGAAGAGAGGAGTAAATTTATGCCAAAAACCCCCTGAATATTTGAGATTAATCTCAGGAATGTTCAAGAAAAAACAAGGAAATGTCAGAACTTGAAAAGTCAAATATTTGCTAATTTTTTTTTATGCATTTTGAGATTAATATAAAAGAATTCATAGAAAAAAATAAGGAAATATCTGACAACAAATTGGAAAAAATAAACTCAGATTAATCTAAAAATTTTCTATAAAAACAAGAAAATTTCTGAAATTGAAAAGCCAAAAGAAATGCAAGAGAAGTCTCAGAAATTTTGAGATTAATCACTCAAATTTTCAAGAAAAAACTTGGAAATTTCTTAGTCTGAAAAGCTGAAAATATACAAGAAAAAAAATCTGACATTTTTAGATTAAACTCAGAAATGTTCCGGAAAAAACATGGACATTTATGAGTTTGAAAAGTTTAAAATTTACTAGAAAAAACAGGAAAATTTTGGAATTAATCTCAGAACTTTTTTTTTTTTTAGAAACATCTGGAAATTTCTGAGTTTGCAAAGTTGACAATTCGTTTGAAAAACATTCAGAAGTTTTGACATTAACCTCAGAAAATGTTGAGAAATGTGTGTTAATTTAGAGTTAGATTAAAAGAAAATGAAATAGCAATTTATTGCTCTTCTCTGTTAAGTCGACAAGGAAAAACAATCTGTCATTTTTGATTTTCAGGAAACGTCGGCCAGCACTTATCTTCCGGCTGTGGTTAATATTTATTTTTCACCTGGAGATAAATCATCATAACCAGATGAGCTGCTGGTAATGGCCTCTGGTCAGCGTCTATTTATAGCAGAGGAGACCAGCGAAGCATGGAGGACGAGAAACAATGTTCCCTCGGAGACGCTGCGGCTTTCGCCTCTTTCTCCTCATATCAGGGGGACGTGTGTGTGTGTGTGTCTGCTTACACACACGCCTCAGAGCCCAGATTTCCAGATAAAACTCTTATTTTTTCCTTTTCACGCTGTGTGGATGCTTACTTCCTCATGAGGACATTCGTAAACAAACTGATTCCTCTGCTGGGTAACTGTGGAAGAAACAGACCATAAATTCTCGGGCCGACATAGTAACCTCATTGTGGGACATGCAGCAACACACACACACACACACACACACGCACACACACACACACGCACACACACACACACGCAGACAGGCACACTAATGCAGTTCATTAGTTGTGCAGCCGAGGGAGTCGAGACGATGTGAGGAGTGAAAAGGTGACTTTGCGGATCTTTCAGAGAGCAAAGTTTCCTTCAGGTTGTTTCTGCCTTTATTTCCACATCTGCTGCATTTCTAACATCATTTTAGTCAAACATGAAATGTCAGAAATATAATCCTAAAAGTTCAGTTTGAAATTTGATTCACATTTTTCATCTCAAACCTGCAAAACCATCTGACATCTGTGAGCTGCAAAAGTCAAATTTCCCCTCATTCATGTGAGAAAGAGACATTATAAATAATAAAAACAAACTGAATATCCACAAAACATTTGAAATTTGAATTGCAATACATCCTTTTTTATCTTTTAATGTTTAAATCAGCATCTCGCTTCCACAAAGGAAAAACTACATCTTCCTTATTATTGAAAATGTAAATTATCTTAAAGTGTTGGTGTAACAATTCATATTTTCACCACTAAATCGGCAAACAAAACACTCAACACAAGATTTTACCATTGAGTTAAGTCAGATTGTGTTTAGGAAACTATTTTTTCATACTGAGTTAAGTAGGAGCGCTGATTATGTAAAAATAAATCAATAAAATAAAAAAATAAAATAGATTTTCCTTGTGGATTTTATCCTGAAGTAGCTTCGTCAAAATATCCTTCACCAGATTCATCAAGTTTAATATTTACATTATTACATTGTTGTGCAACAGAATGAAGGAATGAAAAGAGCGAGAACAAGCAAATAAATAAAAAATAACAAATAAGTGGGTAGATTTGATGGCAGATTACATAGGAAAAAAATTGAGTAAATTTCCAAAAAAAACCCAAAACCTTAGAAGTTTTTAGATTAATCTCAGAAATAATAATTTAAAAAAAAAAAACTTGGAAATTTCAGTTTCAAAAGACAAAAATGTTCAACTGAAACATCCAAAAGTAGAATATTTTTGACTTTTTAATTTTTTTCTAAACTTTTTTTTAGCTTTACAGTTTCATCTAGAAAATTACTGCTAGATCAGCAATATTTTTGAGAAATAAAAAATTTTCAGATTTTTGGACAAATCAAAAATTTCTCAAGTTTTTTAAAATATATATTTTTTTTAATTCTCAAAAAAATTTCCAAGTTTTTTGAAATACATTTCTGAGATTAATTTGAAATTTCAGAGTTTTGTTTTTGTTGCATAAATTCAATAATTTTCTTTAATCTCTCTGCAATGGCCCTATATTGCCATTGTAGATAAATGTAATAAACACATTAAGAGAAAAAGAAATAAATTCTTAAAGCAAAAAAATTTATTCACAGATAAATAAATAAAAAGAAGAAAATAAATAGAAAAAGTAGAATTAGAAAAACATAAAAGGAACAACTAAAATATCATTAAATAAATCAGAAAAACAAACAATTAGTAAAAATGACCAAAACCTGAATCAATATTGATGCACCAAAAAATCATTCTGAAACAAACTGCATAAATTAAAGCTCATAAACTATAATAAATAAATAAAATAAAAATCACTGCAGAGTTTCATCTCCATAATTTATTTCTCCCATGGACAAAGATAAATAACTGTGACATCACAAAGGTCGCGACCTTCTGTTTTAATGGCACAAACAACATTATGCAAAAATAAAACCTAACATTTCACACAACTCATGCCAAAAAGAAGCAGCATTATTGTTGGGATCTGAATTTTTGTTACTATTATTTATTTATTGACAAATTGGAGGTAAAGGTTAAACTTTGGAAACTTTTTGCTTCCATTAAACTGTTTTTTTGATTCTGCTGGAATCATAAAAACAGCATTTAAAAAAATCTATTTTATTTCATTTTTATTGGCAAAACATTGAACAATGTAAACAGATGAATAATTGAAACGTCATCAACATGAATCAAATGGAACAAAAAAACTGAGTAAAGGAAAACAACAAAAAATATTAAAACGTTTTAGGAAAAACTGCATTAATCTTAGTTTTCTTGCTAATTTTGAAATCTTCAGCTATACTTCTGTGGTTTTTACCGCCATGATTTCTGTTGGTAAGTAAATTTATTTGATCACTTAAAATAAAATACATTATTAAGCAGTGATATTTACTGCATTAAAGGAAGAAATGACGTCTTGTGTTGGTTTGAAATGTGAAGATCATTAATATGCAAACAGAATGAGCTTAAAGAGACAATTTAAACAGATTGCAGATAATATTATGGTATAAGGAACGAGGATGATATTGTTTTAAATATTACCCCTTTCATCCCTTATTTTATTTTTGAGAAAAATTATCCTTACACTCTGATATATGTGATTTCTATTTGTGATTAGTTATTTCTTAAAATAAAAACTTGTGACTCACCGTCAAAGTAAAATAGACGGTTTAGTTTTTGTAATTTTTTTCCATTAGAAATAAAATTCTGTATTTCAGCCTTGAACTGAATCACTTTTTATTTTATCAGATAAAATTGTCTGTTATTTACTGTGACAGCAAGAAAATATGTATCACTAACTGCGTTTCCATATGATTGCGCAAATTGGAACTTTGACAATAACTTTGCTTAACGGAAACACATCAATTCAAATTAAAAGTTGTTGCATTAGGATGAGTAGTTTTTTTTATTGTATGGAATTTAGTTTATTTCGCAAAACTGCAATTGAAAAACTTTTTTTGCATCATTTGAGTCGTGTGATCAACAGCAGGATGTTACTACTGGTGGAAACGACAAAGAAGTTTTATGGCAAACTATTTTATAGCCAGTTTGCTGTTTTCTTTTTTTATTTTAAAAGCCGGTAGGCGTGTTTAGTTGAAAACTACTAGAAATCATGTTGCATGCAGTCGATTGGATGCATCACCTAAAAGCAAAGAATCTCAGCTTACAGACCCAAGAGAAGCACGATTTTATCACTGTGTGGTAAACATGCTGCTGCTGCGTTTGGGTGATTTAGGTCCAAACGCTTTAAAAATCAGTTCATGCAAATCAGGTTATCTGGTGGAAATTCAAATATTTCAGCTGCAAATGAACTAAAAAAAACTAAATTATGATCCAGGCATTAATGCATCCTCTCTAAAACCTTTTTGAATCTGAGGTACTTTACCAGGATTTTTTAATTTTTTTTAAATAATGTAACAACCAGGTCAATTTTAAAATTATTACAAATTAATCAGTTTGAAAAAGCTGTGCAGCAAAGTAATTCACAGAGGTGCAGAAGATGATCTGTTTTGATATTTTTTGGTTTAATAGTCACAGGCGTGTTGTAAGTATCATTGTTTTTTGACCAAGTGAGAAATTTTTTTAAAAATCAGTAAATGAATTAACGTTTTGGTCCACTTTAGTATAAAATCTACAGGATGAACTTCTAATTTCCCCTCATGTCTATAACTTTAACTTTGCCAGCCATGTTCTGGTCTCCCTGCACATTCAGACTAATGATAAAATCATTAAAACAAGCTGCGATGTTAATGGCTGACATGTCAAAAATATTGATTTCAGCTTGAAAAACGAGCAGCCCGGGAACCAAAATGTCAAGCCGGATTAGAAAGTGATAGCCCTAAAACTCAGCTTACAAACTGAATTTAAAAAAATCAAAAAATCAAAGTCAGTTTGGTTGAAGAAGCAAAAACCCACTTAGTGTCGAACATGAGCCGTCGTCTGCTGCCGCTTCCAGGTCCGACTCTGGCAACGCTTTATTGTGAAGGGTCTGCAAAAGACTGACACAATAACTCTAATAACATGAAGGAGTCTTCATGATTGTAAGACTGTCGTTATGAAAATAAAGATATTTTTAATGCAAAATGTGCATTAAAAGTCAATTAAAAGTGTCAACTTTGCATTATTTGGAAAGTAATGACAGTTTTAATGCAATGTTGCATTAAAACTTGCATTGAAAGTTTCATCCTTGCATTATTCAGTAAATAATGACATTTTAAAGAAAGGTTTTACCAAAAGTTGAATTAAAAGTACCTTAAAAAGTGTTTGCATTAATTGGAAAATAATGACACTTTTATAGCAAATTTGCATTAAAACCTGAACAAAAAGTCTAGTAAAAGTGTCAACTTTGCAATATGTAATATAAATAACTGCACTTTTAAGACAAAATGGCAGAAACTTGCATTAAAAGTCAATTAAAAATGTCAACTTTTCATTCTTTGGGAAATAATGCAAATTTTAATGCAAAGTTGCATTACAGCTTGCGTTAAAGTGTCATCTCTGCATTATTCATAAAATAATAACACTTTTAAAGAAAAGGTTTACAAAAATTTGAATTAAAAGTCAATTAAAAGTATCAATTTTGCACTATTTGGTAAATAAGGATGCTTTTAAAGAAAAATTACATTTAAAGTGTCATTATTTACCGCCTGACACTTTATGACAACAGTCATAAACATTTAGACTCCTTCATGTTCATGTCAGTGTTATGCACACTCCTTCAAATAAATGTTGCTCAGATTTCCTGCTATGCTAGCAGGCTAACAGGCTAGCAGGCTAACAGGCTAGCAGGCTAACAGGCTAGCAGGCTAACGGGCTAGCAGCAGTCGTTTCAGGTGTTGAACGCTGCGTCTTTAGTTCTCATGAATCTCATTTTGGCGTTTCAGTGGAACCCTGGTCTCCTCCCGTCCGGCCACCACCACCGAACACATCTGACTTCGCCCCGGTCGTCGAGGGAGAAATCGCAACCGCGACTCGCGGCGATCCTCCGCTTCGCAGCGCCAGCCGGTTTGAACCGGTTTGCCGTTTCCCAGAATTCACTTTTTAACTGCAAGGATCGTCATCTGCAGACATTCCTCCTTCATGGCTAGCAGCTCAGTCTTGTAGCTACTCGGCTTTCCCCCGTCGACGTACACGCACGACGGCTTCTTTGTCGACAGAGGCGTCTCCATGGTGATGGAGCCGGCGTTGAGTATGTCGGCATGCGACGGCGAGGACGAGGAGCGCCTCTGGCATGCCGAGGACATTATGGCGTAAAGGGCGCGGCTAACGTCGTTCCTGGCACCCTCGTTGACGAAGCAGTACAAAATGGGGTCGGCTACGCAGTTCAGGCTAGTTAGCGCTAGCGCTACATGGTACGCAGCAAACAGCGTCTCCTCTGAACTACAGTCGCATGGCTTCTTCAGAAACATGACGCTGCGCACCAAGAGCAGCATGTGGTACGGGCCGAAGCACAGCAGGACGATGAGAATCAAACTCAAGGCCAGCCGCTGGATTTTGGCTTTCTCCTGGCGCTCCGTGGAGACGTTGCATCGCACTGCGGCTAGTATCCCTCTGTAGGCGACCAGCATGGCTGTCCATGGCGTCAGGAAACCAAGGAAAGTCCTGTAGAGGTTCATTCCTGCCACCCAGTCCTGCATCGGGTACTTCTCGAAGCAGAAGGTGTGGTTGAAGCGGTCCTGGAAGAGTTCGTCGTGGAAGAGAGGAGCGGAGTTGGCGATAATCTCAATGATCCAGACGATGGCACTGACGCAAACGGCTGCAGGAAGACAAGAAGGGAAATTAGACTTCCAGCTCTCCACCATGATTTGCTCAATTTACCATCTTTATTCAATGCATCATTATGTTTCCTGTACATTATGAAAATGATGAAGGTGTACAAAAACATTACAGATTCATAATTTTAATTGCTAATTGCTAAGGGCTTTTGTTGAAACTTAAGGATCAGTTTATTTTGCAGAATTATGCACCACAACGCGTTTGACTTCCACATTTCACTTTTCTCAATGTACATTTTAAATATCAATATATCAACAAAATAAAGTAGCCAAATAAAAAATAAGGTTTCTTTCCTGTATGTTTACGTAGACATTTTTTAAAAAGTAGAAGTCAAGGTTGAATTTGTGTAATTATCTGTGTGGCATGTTGTTTTTGCAAATGGTATCTTTACAAATACGCACAAATCTTTGTCAATATTCTGCTAATGTCAAAAAAACACAATTTCACTATTACGGTGTTTCAATTAAATAAACACAGCTAATGACGAGGTTCTGATAGTTATGAACAAAAAAATTATTATTCCCGGAGTTTTGTGGTTCATTTAGATGCATCTTCGCCAATCTAGGTGATGCTACCAACTTTAACATTTTACTTGTTAACCGACGTCTTTTGCGTCTGAGATTGAGCTCTTGTTGTTTTCTCTGTGCATCGCATCACCTGGGGGTCAGTTTACTCAGGTGTTCACTCCTAGTAAGACTGGAAATTGTTATATGCTGCTGTATTTTCTTATTGCCTTTGTGTTAAAACACACCATTAAGATCCAATAACAATTTTCTACACTGTAAACCTTTTTCCTTAAACCTTAGGAGAGCAAACAAGGTTTCTATTTTGGCTTATCTTTGTTTACGGACAGAGTGGAATCTCTTGTTTGCCTTGTTCACAAGATACAGAATCTGTATCTTATATCAGAGACTATCGACTTTGAGAGTGGGAACAGATATTTATTTTTCTGGAAGTATTGTTTAAACAAGTTTTTTTTCTCTCTCTCTCTGCGTGTTTCAGGTCAGCAATCAAAAACAGAGGTGTCTTGTTATCAGACGTGACGCTGTAACTCCTCCCACTGAAGAAGAGTCAACCAACACTGCAAAAACCCAAAAGTAGTTCTGGTCTAGTATGTAGTGCAAATATCGCAGTATTCTTGAAATCAGACAAAACCAACTTACAAGTAACTTGTCAGCAAGATATAGAAGCTTATTTTAAGTCAATACTTCCTTAATATTAATGAGAAAGTTCTAGTTCCGCTGCTGGAATATTCCACTGACCCGTTACCTAGCAACCCCAGCCAAGCCCAGGCTGTTACCTAGCAACCCAGTTCTAGTTCCACTGGCAGATTATTTCACTAACAACATGGGATAAACTGAAATAATTCCTTCATCAATATGAAGGAATTACTGACTTAAAATCAGCTCCTGTGTCTTATATCAACTAAGTTCTGCTTTCCCTGGTTTAGTTCTGGTCCAGGGAACAATAACTAAGCAGAACTCAGATAACCTCAGTGGTTTAAATGGTTCATATCTGACCAGCAACTCAGAAATCATTCTGTGCATTATAGAGCATCTAAGAGATCTTAAATTTTACTATTTTTACAAATGCTAATTTAGGACAGGTATTTTGCGGTCACTTTTTCTGGTGTTGATTGGTTTCCCTGCCAGCAGCATTTTGAGCTAATTTAAAAATTTTTAAGTATGTGCTTGTTTGACAAGAAGCCATTCAGTCTGGCAATGTTTCACGCTCCTGCTAATGTGCTAGTAGCAGAGCAAACTTTTGGATTTATCACTTTTGCTGACCCTGATCCTGTATAAGTTTCTTAAGACATAGTACTCCACAATCTGAGGAGATCCTATAAAGTTGAATAAAAGTGGCACTAAAATCGCGCCTTGAGGAACCCCACTTGTGATCTGTATTTACTCATATTTACAATTTTGAAATCACAGAAAGCTGTCCTTTTTTGTCTTAAAAATAAATTCTTCTATTCACAATGTAACAGCCTGATTTTCCCTCAGTTGTCTTATGAAAATCCTACCTGTCTTGATTCGCCGGACCTTAACGAAGCGCAGCGGATACGCCACAGCCAGGTACCGGTCCAGTGATATACAGCACAGGAAGGCAATGCTGACGTAGATGTTTGTGTAGAAGATGAAGCCGAACAGTTTGCAGCTCTCCTGCCCATGGATCCAGTCGTCGTGCTGCAGGAAGTAGTCGATCCACAGAGGAAGAGTGATAATGTAGAGGAGGTCAGCCACCGACAGGTTGATCAGATAAATGCCGAGTTCGTTACGCTGACGTACCTGAGGGGACGGGAGGGAAGAGTACCAGAAACTGAACCCAGGTAAGAGTAGCGCTACTTCAACTTGTCTTACTCAAGTAAAAATAAAAAGTAGCAAGAAATTACTGGAGTAAAAAGTATTTGGTAAAAAGTCTACTCAAGAACTGATCAAATGATCAATCATTTAATATTTAAAAATTACATCATCAGACGGACCAAAATGTAAAGATAAGTGGAAATTTGGGTATTAAAGGACGAAAATTACAATACTTCATATGAGCAACAAAAAATAAGAAATAAAATGTTTCTAAATCAATTTCTTTTAATCTAAAACTTTAGAAATTTTAGCAGAATCTGCAGGTGTGTTTCTGTGTCTGGTGAATTTTTGATTAAAACAGGTTTGTTTTTCATTCAGTGGGTAGAAAATCCAGAAATTTAACTTAAGAGTAAAAATACTTCATAATAAAATTACTCAAAGTTCAGTGCTGAAAAAATACTCCTAAAAGTAACGTTTTTTGGAAAAATGTACGTTTGGGAGTTTTTTTTACTATGCTGTACTTTTTACTTTTACTTGAGTCATTTTATTATGACTCACAAGTAACTTTTCATCAGACATAAGAGCTTGTTTTAAATCAATAAATCCTTCACAGTGATGAAAAAGTAGTAATTCCGCTGCGACGTTACCTAGCAACCCAAGCTAAGCCCCAACCGTTACCTAGCAACCCAAGCCAAGTCCCAACCGTAACCTAGCAACCCAGTTCTAATTCCACTGGCTGATTCTTTCACTTAAAACAAGACATTTTCCCCAAGAAATAATTTAATTTAATCTGTTTCTTTTAATAAAAAGCTTCTGAAACTTGAATAAAAACTGCTGGTGTGTGTCTGTTTCTGGTGAATTTCTGGTTAAAACATGTTTGTTTTTCTCTCAGTCGGTAGAAAATCCACACATTTTACTCAAGTGAGAGAAGAAATGCTTCATAATAAAATTACTCAAAGTACAGCGTAATAAAAATACTCCTAAAAGTACATTTTTTCAAAAATGTTACTCAAGTAAATGTAACTAGGTACTCCCCAACTTTGAATGCACAGAAACGTCAGAATTAGTGGTGCAAAGGTGATATGATTTGTTTATGATGTTTTTATTCTCTAAAGCACTTTGATCTGCCTTGATGCTGAAATGAGCCTTACAAATAAAGTTGATTGATTGATTGATTGATTGATTGATTGATTGATTGATTGATTGATTGATTGATTGAAGCATCAAAACCTAACCAGTGTTTTTCTTATGTAGAAGAATATGAGGTTTTTTTTTTCTGAGTGTTGCATTGTTCGATCTCAAGCTGAATTTGTTGGGATACCCTCCCCTGTGGTCTTAAATGTTTTCCTCTTGTCTTTTCTCTGCAGAATGATGAACGCTAAATTGTTTAGAAACGTCTTTACAGCACTTGACCAGATTGATTGGAGGCAACAGTTCCTTTTCCAAAGCCATCGCCGATGTACGCCATCATTAAATCATCGCTGTTGCAGTTCGTTTGGAGTGTTTTCTCCAGGCACTTTATGCTTTATCTTTAATCTGTGGGAGATTAATTCAGTTATCTAACGATAAAGGCTGCATGTTTCTGTCACATGTGGCCAAACATGGAAGTTTGTGAGTAAGTCGGCTTGTGCCTTCAACAATCAGCTGAAAAATTTATCCCAGATGTTGAAATTGAAGACAAACAACAATTTGAATGAATGAAAAGTCAATAAGAGTCGTTGCGGCTGCTGCCAAAGCAAACGGACAGTCTGTGGGAAATAAAACTCTGGATATGTTTGATGCCGTATGGGAAAATGTCCCCGGGCCGCCGATCGGATCTAACAGGCGGTGTGAGACGTGTGAGTCTGAGGTTCAGCGGTGCGTTTAGCTGGTCTGTTTCTGAACTGCTTACTGTTTTTAGTGCTAACTTCCTGTTGGGCTGCTGATGCCCGTCTGACAGAGGCAGGCAGACTAACCAAAAACTACTCAAGGAAGAGTAGCAATACTCCAACATATTTTTATTCAAGGAACAGTACTCAAGTAAGAGTAAAAAAGTATTTGGTAAAACGTTTAGTCAAGTACTGATCAAATTATCAGTCATTTAATATTTAAAAATTATATCATCAGACAGAACAAAATATAGGGTTACGTGGAAATTTTGGTATTTTTAGGACCAAAATGACAATAATTCATATAAGTAACAAAATCGGGCAAAAAAATTCTTTCTGAATCAGTTTCTGTCTCTGGTAAATTGTTGGTTAAAACATGTTTGTTTTTCATTTAGCGGGTAAAAATCCAGAAGTTTTACTCAAGTAAGAGTAGAAATACTTCATGATAAAATTACTGAAAGTACAACATAGTAAAAATACTCACTAAAAGTACATTAGTATTTTTACTACTCTGTACTTTAAGTAATTTTATTATACCTCACAAGTAACTTTTCAGCAAGATGTAAGAGTTTGTTTTAAGACAACAATTCCTTAATATTGTTGAAAAAGTAGAAATTCCGCTGCCGCCGTTGCCTAGCAACGCCAGCCAAGACAACCCGTAACCTAGCAACCGAGTTCCAGTTCCACTGGCAGATTATTTCACTTCTAACAGGAATTATTTACTTAAAACAAGCTCCTATATATTTCTGAAAAGTTACTTGTGAGTTAATTTTCTCTTATTTCAAGTGAACCAAGTCATCTGCAGTAGAAACCAGAATTACTTGGTAATATTTAGTGTTTTTGCAGTGTTTTGCCTGTTTTTGTCCTCACCTGCATGTACGCGGCCCACAGAGCCATGCAGTTGGTGGGAAGCCCCAGAACGATGACTATGATGTACAGAGTGGGCTGGAAGAACTGGTCCACCTTACTGTCCACATTACAGAAGGAGATGTTGCACATTGTCCAGTGTGGAGCTCTGTTTGCTGAGGTCATTTGGGTTCAGCTCTGTTCCCTGTGTGTTTTCACCCGGTTCCAGCTCCGGCGGCCCGACAGCGGCATGCCGACTCCGATTTCCCGCCCGGCTCCCAAAATGCAGCTAAACCAGGAGAAGCGGAAGGAAGAGGAGGCAGAACATCCGAGGAAAATCCTGATTCCTCTCGTCTGAAAGGCCCGCGCCCGGAAGGCCTTCGCCTGGCATGATCCTCCCCAGGACTCGGAAATAACAGCAGAGAAGAAGAAAGATGAAAGCTGCCTTACCGCCAGGCGTCCTTTGCAGAGCCCAGACCTCATCAATCTTTTAGATCTGAGAGGTTTGCCAGTTCTGCTGTAACGTCGGTGTGTGTTTGGTCCCGATGACACATGAAACTCCAGAGGGAGGGTCGTTATCAAAAGACGGGGATGATTTTACAGACCATCAGCATTCTGACCCTGACATGACATCCATTCACCCGCGAACAAACCTGCAACAGAGACGGAGGGAGAATTACTCCACAAACCAAACGACTGGCTTAAAATGACAGAAATACCAAATAAAATGATAGATGAGGCGTTGAATCTGCATCAAAAAGTGTAGTTTCATTATTTGTAAAAGCTTTTCCACAAAAACAAAATAAAAAAATCAATAGCTTGATCTACAATCAACAAGATATTATAGATGAACCGATATAAAATTTTGAGCCGATATCAATATACGATATTAATATTTCTGTTATGGCTGATAACTA
This sequence comes from Alfaro cultratus, assembly GCA_903066825.1. Classification (NCBI taxonomy): domain Eukaryota; kingdom Metazoa; phylum Chordata; class Actinopteri; order Cyprinodontiformes; family Poeciliidae; genus Alfaro; species Alfaro cultratus. Next base: position 85,185 of record CAEFZX010014491.1, on the reverse strand, counting down.
ATTTCCCTAACATTCAGACAACTTTGGAAAAACCAATAAATGTCAGTTATTCAGAAAGTTTTTATTATTGGATCGATACCAATGTGTTAAAAAAATAACTAATTTCACCTGATATATTGTGCATTTCTATAATTAATTAAAGGCCTGTTGAAATAAGCATTATAACAATAAAATAAAGTCACTGATTTCCATTTTCATGATTTATTATTTCTCTTTTTTCTACCAAAAACCGGATTGTAAATGTCTTCAGTTTGGTGTTTTGGTCTCAACTAGCATTTTGCTTACAGTGACTTCATAATTCATTTCATTTGTTGTTTTGGTTATTTATGATGGATATTTAAAATGTCTTCCAGTTCCAGTGTTAAATGTTCATTACTTGATCTTTGAGAATGTGTTCAGACATTATTATGCCTTTATTACCACTAAAATAGTTTTAAAACAACAATATTATCATTTATCACAATAATTTCTGGAGCAATTTATCGTCCAGCAAACTGTGTTATTGTGACAGGCCTACACTGTAAATATGTTGATTTTTCTGTCTAGTTTCTAGTATAAATGTCTTAATACTTTTGAAATAAGACACATTTAGTTTGTTTTAAGTCTGTAATTTATTAATATTGATTTAAAAAAATCGTTCTCCTTAATATAAGTGAAAAATAATCAATATTAAGCAATTATTGACTTAAAACAAGCTCTTATATTTGGCTGAAAAGTTACGTCTAAGTTAGTTTGTCTTATTTCACGTTACGACAAAATTTGCACTGGAAACTAGACAAAAAATACTGGAAGATTTTGTGTTTTTTCAGTGTAAAAAGGATATTTTCTCAGTTTTGGGCTCATTTCTTGTTGCATGACCTTGGATAGCTGCAAACATAACCTTGAGGATTGGGAGGTTATGCAACCGAACATATGGAGGGAAGAGGAGAGAGAGTAAAGACGATCGGTTGTGAGTTTCTGTTTCTCCTCTGAGTCTCCCATCATTCACCTTGAACCCAGCAGCTGTTCTTACTGAATTACCCCACGACTCTGTGGGATGTTCAGTGCTGAAGGATAAGTTATGCAGGTCGACAAACCGAGAGAAAAGGTGAAATTTGCCTCTGCAGCTTCTAGATCTGCAGGACGGATTCACCAGCCAGAGCCAAGATGGAGAATCTGGATATAAAAGAGTTGTTTGCATGTCCAGATTTATTGTTTTCATTAACATACTGATTCCAGTTAGTGAGTCTTTTTAACATTTATCACAGGTGAATTTACTCAACTAAGAGTAGAACTACTGCAACATATTTTTACTCAAGAACCGAGTAACTGATTAAACTACCAATCATTAATATGTAAAAATTACATCATCAGATGGAGCAAAATATAAAGTTAAGTGGAAATTTTGGTAATTTAAAGACAAAAATGACAATAATTCTTATGAGTAACAGAAAATAAAGAAAGAAAATGTTTCCAAATCAATTTATTTCAATAAAAAACTTTAACAGAATCTGCATCTGTGTGTCTGGTGAGTTTTTGGATAAAACATGTTTGATTTTCAATCAGTGGGTAGAAAATCCTTAAAATACTTCATAATAAAATTACTCAAGTAAAAGTAAAAGTGAAAATACTCCTAAAAGTAATTTTTAAAAAAAAGTTACTCAAGTAAATGTAACTAGCTGTAAATCCAATCTGCCACTGGAACTAGAATTTTATTCTCAATTTTAAGGATTTATTTCCTTAAAACAAGTTCTGTATTTTGCTGAACAATTACTTGAAAGTCAGTTTTGTCTTATTTCAAGTGTACTAAGATGTTGGCAGTAGAAACTAAACCAAAACTCCTTGGTAATGTTTTGTGTTTTTGTCCTGTTCTCTTCAACCTGCAGTGTTATTAGAGTTTTTGGTTAACAGTTTTCTGTTTTCACTCCTTTCATAATGACTTCATAAAATGTTATTTGTAGTGAATCCAACACAGGAAAATTGTTTTTGTAGGAAGAAAGGCATTTATTTTATTTTTATCTATTTGTGTTTTGCATTCAGTCTGGGAGCAGAGGAAGAGTCCAGAGTGTTTCCTGCTAACTGGGCTGCAGTGTTGGGTAAATAACCATGAAGCAGCAGTTTCCAAAGAAGTGCTCCGACTCGCTGAGTCAGCGTTTATTTCCTGGGTGTAAGTCCAGGTTGAGCCCTCTGAGACGTCTGTCACCAAAACAGGGAGAGGAAAACAGCTTCAGAGGACAGAAAAAGAGGTTTGCTGGTGTGAAACGAAGAGCCGCCGCCGCCGCAGACACCAAAACAGATCGGCTACGTAACCAGGAGGCTCAGCAACGACCTTGATGCCAAACGACCTAGACGCCAAACGTCTTTGCTGAGGAAACGACTAGTTTGATAAGAGGAATGTTTTAGTAAGCAGGAAAAAAATCTCTGTGTGTTTTAAAAGTATAAAATGAAGCCAAAGGATTTTTTGATGCTTTGGTAACAGCAAAAAATAATATTTTTAGCTTATGATTTTCTTTCGGTCGACTCTAAATACCTACATCCGTGTGAAAAAACAAGAAATATGTCAGACATTTTGATTAATAAGATATTAAATTCTCATCAACTTGTTGTTTATGCTCATCTTAAAGAAGTGACATAAACATAATGCTGGATAAGTTAATCTATTTAAGTTGAGCCAATGCAAAAAAGTGAACTATTTAAAGGTTCTGGATGATTTTGGATTGTAAACGTTCAGAAACAAAGAAAACGTTCAGAACATTTCAGTGTTGAAAAATGAACTCTGCTCTCATGACTCCATGCTTTTTCAGTTTAATGTTGTTTTGTCTTGACCAAATATTCACATATAACTTATAAAGTCAAGATTACTATTTAGTTTATGTACAATTAAGCAAAAGTTATCAAGTGATTTTAGGTTTGCAACACTTAAACCTCATTTGTTTTTATATTTTGGAGTAATTGATTCTTTTTGAGGCAACTGGTTTGCTTAGATTTAACTAAATGTAACACATTTTCTTAGTAGCAAGGAAATGAAATAAATGAAATTTGGATTTCGAAATGTAAGTGTGGCAAATTATTTTGAGTATTTGAAAGCAACACCAGCTGATAAAACCTAAATGTACCGAAAACAAGTTTTTTTAATTTTTTTTTTTATCTTATCTTATTTTACTCCAAGAGTGGGGAGAGATATTAACCTTTTATTTGTGTAACTATAAAAATCATATAAATTGTTTTTCCATGTGTAATGCCTTTTTGCTTGTATTACTTATTGTTATTTTACATATAAATATATTTTTTATGATGCTAACTTGGTGCTTTTGGCTGCTTCTTGTGGTGTAGCAGCAACGTAACTTGCATATCCCTGCGTCCGATAAAATGTTCAACACGCCGTTCTCATGTGACGTCACAGTTCCATGAACCGACAGCCATCTTGGTATGCAGTTGCTATGACAGCAATAAACAAGCTAGCTTAGAAACTAGCTCTCACCTCGTTCCTGAACAGTTTAAAGACATTACAACTGTTACTCGATTACAATTTGTGCAGCTTTAGCTGCTTCACTTATCACAAACAGCTAAGCTAGCTTCCTCTTTGGTTACCTAGCAACAACATGTTGCGTAAACTTGCGCAGCAACAGTTTCATGTCCAACCAGTGGGCCTCATAGCTGCATAAAAGTGGCACAAAAAGTGATTAAGCATTGCTAAAGTGAGAGCAGATGAACTATTCCTGAAGTGTTTTCTGTTTCTAACAGCTGTTTGTGGTTGAGTGTAAATGATCTGATCAATAACAGAGGCAACCCGCTGATTAGGCACAGCTTGGCTAGTTTCCTTTTTCAGATGTTTATGACTTTCTGTTGTTTGCTGGCTTTTCTTTAATCTGCCAGGTCAGATCACAAGTCAAAACAAGATAATAACAGACCTGCTAGAGCCCTGCTGATTGCAGTAATCACTGCCTGCCACTTTTGGAAACAACAGATACATGGAACCTTTTGCTGTAATGAGACAGACAGCCAACATGTGCAAATGTACCCTATAATAACCATAATGACACTCAGCCTTAATATCCAACTAACAAGTCTGTTTTTACAGTGCATGGTGGTGGAATATTCGGTGCTTGTTCTTCTTAGATAGGACAACAACAAATTTCTATGTTATTACACTTAAAAACAGCTGGATTCCTGCAGCTACTAATGCTGACTAGATTTTATAAGGTCAAAGGTGAAAATGAAACGGGAAGAACAGGAAGGAATGTCAAACCACTGCAGATGTTAAAAACCAATGAAAGAAAATCTTTTTATGTGATTCTCCACTTGGTATATAGATAAATAAAAGTTTATTAGAAGTTGCTTTGGGATCAGCTAGAAGTTTTATTTGAAAATAGAAGAGAAAATAAAAGGAGAAAAGCGACAAAAAGGTTTAAAAGGAAAGAAGAAGATCAGCGTAGAGGAGAAACGTTTGCTTATTATTGCTGCTGCTCTTTAACTAGATAATTAATGTGGGACAATATTATTATAATGAATTATCTTCTGCGTCAACAAACTCATAATTGTTGATTTTCCTCTATAAAGTAACATACAATGTGTTTCTGCATGATTCAGAGATGAGCTGCAAGATGTTGGCTTTTAAATTAAAAATCTAAAAACTTTTTCACACTTCATTAGATTTAGCAGACAAACTCTAAGGAAACTCTTCAAAATGGAAACCTGCTGGCCCAGAATATCTAACAGTTTAACAATCAAACAGGAACCTCTTAAAACAAGCCCAAAACAACAACCAAACTGTAGCACCGCAATTAAACTTTGCATTGTTTTCAGCGTCTAATAACTACATTAATTATTCCCAGTGTTTATTCTTCAAATGAAAATCGAGCTGATGGAGGAACTTGACTGACTTTGACTTTTCTTTAGTTTTGATCGTTATTCTGTGAGAACAGAAACACCTCAGGTATCGACAGAAACGAGGAGAAACCTGAGGCTCTGCTGACAGGTCAGGGGGAAGCAGCGGACATTTCAGTTCCTCTGTGATCAATGCATCTAAACGCTTCTGGAGGGTTTAGATGACAAAAAAATATAGATTTCTTTTAAAGATCAAAAAACGGCAAATGGATTTCTGAGAGTTACGTCTTCAAGAAACAGGAAGAAAAAGACCAGAGAGATGAATTACTGAAAGAAACATTTTTGAAACGATGTGCAGTCACAGCGAATGGCGACTTTAATGCTGAGGTGGAAAAAAGGAGAAAATTTCCACCCAAAAAATTAGGAATTAATCTGAGAATCTATCTAGAAAAAACTAGAAATTTCTGAGTTTGAAAAGTTGAAGTTTTACCAGAAAAGACTAAAAATATATAGATTAATCTCAGAAATTTTCTTGAAAAAAACCCCGGAAATGTTCTGAGTTTAACAAGATGAAAATTTTCAAATTTTCAAATTCAGAAATTTCAAAGTTTTTCCCACAAAAATTCTGAGATTAACCTCAACATTTTTGGATTCTTCAGCAGAAACCCACTCCTCTATTTTCTATTAGCAATTCACAGCTCTTTTGTAAAAATATTGAAAATTTTTAGCTTAATCACTGAAGTTTTCTAGAAAATACTTGGAAATTTCTGAATTTGAAAAGTAAGCAAATTTTCAACTTTTCAAACTCAAAAATTAGCTTATTTTTTCCAGAAAATTTCTTAGATTGAGCTCTACATTTCTGTGTTTTCCTGTTGGAAATTTTCTCCTTTTCCCATCTATAATTAATATGCCGTCATTCAGCTCTTCTGCAAAACGTCAAAATCAATTAACCAAAAACGCCGAATGCATAACCGTCCAAACATAACGGGCTTTGTTGTAAAATAAAGTCCTGTTTGCTAATGCTGAGATAGTGACCTAAAGCCTAACACACACACACACACACACACACACACACACACACACACACACACACACACAGTCTGGGGTAATTTCGCTGCTCTTAATTAGCTAAACACATAAAACCAGAAAGTCAAAGGATCTGGCACGGAGCGCATGATGCTGCATTCTCTGGCTGGAAGACATTGTTTACATCTTTGGACAATTACAGTTGAGTAAACGCTGCCGCCTCCAGGGACTTTAAAGAAATGTAACACTTAATAAACATCAGCACAGCTGTTTTCCCAATCAAAAACATTTCATCTCAGTTGCAGAAAGGTTCGGATTATTCGGCCTTTTCTTTGCATCTTACGAAAAATGACGGCAGTGATTTCAGGGCGATTATTTTCGCACGTCTTGTCAAACGTCTCCGATTCGTTTCTGACTCCCATGTCCAACACGTCTCCCTCTGAACTTTCATGAGGCCGTTTTCATATCTTTAATATTTTAATCTGATGAGATCTGGAGGAAACCACTTCCTGAAACGAATGAATCGAAACAGAGGTCACTGACTTTGACCTTGACATGTTCTGTACACCAGAGACCCAGACGCTGCAACGTTCCCACCGCCGCGTCTGTTTACACTGAAACAGCCCACACTTCAGACAAGTTGAGGACACTTTCATTAACAGTAATTTGAACTACTTACGTTTTTCAACACATTTGTTTTATTCACAAGATTAACAACTAAAGAAACCTTGAAGATAAACGACCTTTTGGGAAAAAATGCCGGACTTGAAGCGTTTCAGGAAATGATCCCTGTGCGTTTGGGCCGCTGCTACCACTGGAAAAATGATCTGTCATGCAGAGTTCATGTCGCTCTGCACTGTTCTCTGAAATTAACTTTGTTTTTTATGAACAACAACAGAAGAAAACCCACCAAAGCTTCAGTTTATTCAAAGAAATTCCAAAAATTACACTGAAGTAAGAGCAGAAACACCTCAATATATTTTTACTCAAGTAAAAGTAAAAAGTAGCAAGAAATTATCAAGAGTAAAAAAGTATTTGGTAAAAAAAAGTCTACTCCAGTACAGAGTTACTGATCAAATTATCAATCATTTAATATTTAAAAATTACCAAAATATAAAGGTATAACCCAAAAATACATTTGCACTCTAATTTTTTTTGTTAAAATCTTTTGGCGTTCGGATGAGGTAATTTCTCAGCCAATGGAAACGGGTCACATGACCAATAACCGGATGTTACTACTGGCAGAAACGACAAAGAAGACGACAGGATTTGCATGATTCAGCAGATTTATTTTGAAAATTTCGATGCAATGCAGCTGCTGACAGTATTCAGCATTGTTGCCGTCAGAGCGGCCGTGTGTTGAGCTCACGATCTGCACCGTGTCTGGATGAGGGATTATCTGCAGCAGTGCTGACTGGCAGCTCAACAAAAAGAGGTTTGGGTGAGAAAGAAAAACTTCTCCCTGCAGACGTTAAGCAGTCTCTTAGTGAAAAATCACAGAAACAAAAATGATTAGGATGTTTTATGGTTAAAAAATGCAGGATTGTCCGGTGGTAGAGGATTCCAACACTTTGTCAAGAATTCAAGTAATCTCTTAGGCTTCATCAACTTCATCCTGGACTTCATGAAGAATTGCTTCAAGTGGACCTACTATGTTTCCATGAACAGATCATGTTTTGTTTCCAGGGTCCAAACAAAACATGTTCATTACATTTTCTGCTCAAAATCATTCTTAGATAATGAGATTTCTGCTTTTTCTCAGCTCCTTTCAGGGCTTTGAATCCAAATAAGCTGCTGCTGGCCTTTTCACGTTCAAGTGGCTGCAAACAGATGAGCAATTATACAACTGTACATCTTTGAAAAGCAGAAGTGGAGCCTCCTGCACAACCAACAAGAATGCGGCAAGTGGTTTCTGGGTGTTAAGTCAACACCAAAACACTGGTCTTTACCAGCAGCGTATAAAACCAACTGACAAAACCTGCTGGAACTCAGCTTGGGTTGCTAGGTAACAGACTGGGCTGTGCTGTGGTTGCTAGGTAACGGGCAGTGAATGGTGATTTATGACGTTACGTTCAGATGGTTTTTGAAACGACTTGTTTTCCAGACACCAAAGAATATTAACTTATTGCTAAAAAACAGTTTCTGGAAGCAGTAGAAACCCAAACGGAAGAAAAAGTGTTCAGGCACAATAATCCGACGAATGGAGACAAATCCCAGCAGGTGTTTGGATTCTCCACCCACCTGAGCTGCTGGAGTTCAGTATGAAAATACTGAACTTTTCCTGGTGTTGTGTCAACGCCAGATGTGGGCAGAGGACCTGAAAATCGTACTCAAGTAAGAGCAGCACTACTTCAACATATTTGTACTCAACTAAACGTAAAAAGTAACCGTCCAAGAGAAGAGGAAAAATACTCCTAACAGTAAAATTTATAAAAACAGTTATTCAGGTAAATGTAGCTGCCCGACTTTGGTCACTGCATTGCTTAAAAATCAAAACAAAAACCGTCCTTAGGAATCCAAAGGTTGTGGGGAAATTTGAAAAAGAGAAGCGATGACATTTATTTCAATCATTTGTAAATCTGTTAACTCAAAACCTTCCTGAAAAATCTTCAGCATTTCTGACATTTTAAGCATTAATGTTAGTTTTCAGCACAATAAGCCAGAACTGACCAAAACATCTAGACTTTTTCAGACAACTGCATCATGCAAAGTTCACATTTTCCATGAAGCATTTAAAGCAAAAAATGTCACCTACGAACAGCAAAATTAACCAGAACTAGTCTGAAATCCAGATTTGTTGATTTTTTATTGTTTGGGCTGTTTATCAGCCGAAACGCCTCAAAGAAAAACATAAAGATAAAGAGAGAAACAGACAAACCTGAAACAAAACGGAGGAAGAAAACAAAACAAGGAAAGGCAGGCAGAGTTAGTTTTAGATAAAATCTGCTCCTGACAGAAACTAACATGGAAATATGAGTTCTGTTTGCACAAAGCCAATAGATTTTCAACAACTGCAATGAATGTCAGTCAGAAAATGTCTCAAATTAGCATTTAAATCTATGAGAGCATCAAAACATAAAGAAATTAAGCATGCAGGAGTTTGGCCTCCAGAGGCACTGAAGAGCTTTTTTCCACAACACTTCAGATGTTTCCTTTAAAGTTACTTCCTTCATTATTCTAAGAGTTCTGCAGTCCCATCAGAGTAAGAAAACAAGGCTGAGAAAGCAGCCAAATAATCTGAAACCATGAGCAGCAACATAATGCAGAGAGTTGTGATGGTTCACGCGCTGCAGCCTCCAGATGGCTGAATATGGCTGCAGGCCGTGTGGGACTCCACACACCTCTCGCTGTAATTCCCATGTGCACTGTTGCTCACAAAACAGAAAAATAACTTTACACACTACTAAACAAAACCCTCTTAATGGTAAGTAATAGCTTTGCTTTGTTTTCATATTCGTTTAAATCTAATTTGCAAATCTGAAGAGAGGGAGAGAGAGGCCATCTGGACAAGTTTCAGCTCAGATAAAGTGAATTGGTTTGTAAAATGTCCTGAAAAAGAAACATAAAATGACAAACTTCCATATTATTGTTATATATTTTTAGTCTCCTGACAAAGTAACTACTAATCTGTATTTTTTTCAAAGAAAAATGAAAAAAACAAACAAACAAACAACCTGTTGTTGAAAGAAAGTTGTGCTTGCAGTTTGACTCAAAGCACATTTGAGAAACAGCAAAGAAGTGAAATAATTTGCTGTGGTTAAATTTTCACTTCCACACTGCAAAAACACAAAATCCTACCAAGAATTTCTGTCTGGTTTCGAGTGCAAATATCTTAGTATACCTGAAATAAAAAAAATAAAAAAAAACTAACTTACAAGTAACTTTTCAGCAAGACACGTGAGCTTGTTTTAGCTCAATAATTAAAATTGATTATATAAAAAGTACTAATTGTATTGGCAGATTATTAACAAAACGTTTTTCCTGTGTTAAAAATGAAATAATTAGCCAGTGGAACTAGAACTATGTTGCTAGGTAACGGGCTGGGCTTGACTGGGGTTGCTAGGTAATGGGCTGGGCTTGACTGTGGTTGCTAGGTAACGGGCTGGGCTTGACTGGGGTTGCTAGGTAACGGAGGAGTGGAATATTCTACCAGTGACGAACCAGAACTTTTCATCAACATAAAGGAATTACTGACCTAAAACAAACTATTATATCGTGATGAAATGAAACTGAGAGATCAATATCAATATCAACACGTCCAATAAAATATTCAACAATTCGATCCGGAACCGAACAGCATTCTGGGAGATGTAGGCAGAGGAAAGACGTTAGTCTCTCAACCTCTCACAGCTAGCTATGCTAGGTTGGTGGAATCAACTCACTCTCTCACTCTTTGGTTACCTAGCAACTCAGCTACTCTTTGGTTACCTAGCAACAACCTGCTGAGCAACACAGCGGCAGTTTAAGCTTTTGCTAACATAACTGCTTAACATACCAGGCTGATACCGGGCCAGGCTGATACCAGGCTGATACCGGGCTGATACCAGGCTGATACCGAGCTGACACCGGGCTGATACCGGGCCGGGCTGATACCAGGCTGATACCGGGCGGATACCGGGCTGATACCGGGCTGATACCGGGCGGTTACCGGTCTGACACCGGGCTGATACCGGGCTGATACCGGGCTGATACCGGGCTGACACCGGGCGGTCTCCACTTTGGGCTCGTTTCCTGAAGCATCATGTTACAATGTAATTATCATGATGTAGTTTTTAGAGCCCAGCCTGCAGAGCGGAGGCTGGAAGCAGCAATTTAGAGTCAGGAAACAGTTTTTACTGTTTTCCAGTAAAAACTGAACCGCAGCGTTTACTCTGTCATACACTGTAAAAACACAACAAGCCAACATGACAGACACAAACAGCGTCATTTATAGCTGGGTTATGTAAGAAAAAGAGTCTGAATTTACTGCTATTTCTAAACATTCAGTTTAAAAATGTCAGTTCTTCTAATCATCAACCCGTCCAATAGAAAGATAAACATCCTTAGAGTTAATAATAATTAAAATAAAACTTTTCCAAATCAGTTTCTCTCAATTAAAGAACTTATGAACCTTTAACAGAAACTGCAGGTGTGTGTCTGGTGAATTGTTTGGGTTAAAACGTTTGTTTTTAATTTGGTGGGTAGAAAATCCAGAAATTTTAAAGACGCAAAACTGGAGAAACTTCAGAATAAAATTACTCTAAAGTAGTCAAAATACTCTTAAATGTAGATTTAAAAAAAATAATCAGAAAGTACTTTCACTTTCAATACTTTATCTATAAAAGCAAGTCTTTACTTTCACTATTTATTTTTTTTCTGTAACTAGACCTTTTGGTTCTTCCTGTGAGTTTAAATTCAGCTTTAGAGAACTGATATGTATCTGAGCGTTTCTTTCTGCCGCGTGTGTCTGCTGGTCGGTGATTCTCATCGCCTTCCTCACATCCTGCTGGAGGAAACGCTGACGGATCGCCGTCACCTGCAGGTGCAGGTCACCGTTATTACAGCGATCCATCACCGAGTCCGTCCTGCAGGTGAGTCACAGCAGATGGGATTACAGCAAAGATGAGAAGGTATGTCTGGACAAGCCAGACTGTATTATTAGAAACTGCCAGTCTGCTGCAAGCTAATCAGTTTTTGTTAAATCCGTTTCAGGAAACGCAGCGGCGGAATCAGCCTGCAGTCTGCAGATCGAGTCTCCAACCCGCATGTGAGCATCACGATGATCTGTGAGGTTTTATTCTAGCGTCCATTATGTATCTGCACTGTGAGCTGAACGGCGCTGTTTCTGTTCATGCACTGTAAAAAGAAACTTAACTGATGAAGTTTAACCAACTCAATATGTTATGATCATCTAACTCAATTCATTAAGTTCATCCAGCCCAATTTAGTAAGTTTTTTTAAACTGAAGTTATTAACGGTGTTTAAAATGACAAATTTAAATCAGTCTTACTCAAATCATTTCTTTACTTCAAATAAAGCAGGAAACTAATAAATGATATCTCTCTTTTATCAGGTTTTTTTTGCTCAGGCCTTTACTTGAAAGTAATTAGTCAGGGAACTGGGTAATGACAGCGAGGGGACCTGAAAGTGTCCCAATGCGCAGTAGAGGGCGCAATAGCAGCGTTCTGCCAACAGCCATAAAGAAGAAGAAGAGCTCAGTGTTTGCGGACGTAAACATGGATGCTAACGGACAACAGCTCACACATGTGAAGTTGTCGTCCAACCGGAGCAACTTAATCCTCATTATCGTCCGGCATGTTTGTTGTTTTTCTCCCTGCTTGTGCGAATCAGGATACAGAAAAGTGACATTTGTCGAGTATCGATGACGTCCAAGTCTGGACGTTGGGTTGCATTTCAATCGGATACGTATCGGATCCCCAAGTGGCCTGGGTCGCACTCAAACAGAACCCGTTGTTCAGACTGTTATGAAAAGATCAGGTGCAGGTCACGTTACGTCAGAAAATGGGAATTGGGTCACTTTGGGCTGCAGTGTGAACGCAGCCTAAGGTTCTGCTCCATCATGGTTGGTTCCCGATCTGAAGCTTGTGTCATGACATCAGGCTTAAGATCCGAACACGGCATTGAACTTTATTGTTTCAAATACACTTTTGAGAGTGCACTCTAAAAATAGAGAATAAGATATAAAGTATTTCTACTCTTGAGGAAAATTTCTGGATTCTCCACTGACATGAATGAAAAACTCCACATAGATTAACACAGAATTGGAATCCCGAAAGATTAAAATCTGAATTTTTAGATTTAAGTTGGAATTCTGAGAAAAAAGTAAAAAAAAATTCAGTGGCACTAATCTCCTTCCGCATCCTTGTGACTTTTGTTTTGTGGATGAATAAACTTTCGATTCGTTCCACTAAACATCCTGTCCAGCAAAACCACTTGATGTTTTTATTTTTCAGCCGTTAAATAAACGACCATCTCTGTATCTCTGGAGAAGAGAACGAGCGGGACTTTTAGTGTCTAGCGTCAAACTGTTGCTGCCTGGCGGTTTCAGTTGTAGTTCATCTCCAGTTGTTGCTGCAGAGTGAAAAGCGAGTTGTTATCGCTGAGTCGTCGTCTTATCATGAACAGCTGAGAGAGCCGAGCCGTTAGCTCGCTGGAATAGCTTTCCGCTTAAAAATGTCGCCGTCGCATGAAGCTGGAGGAACGCCACACCTGATGATGAGGAAGACTCTTCATTGTAGCTAAGAGTGGCGCTAGATTTTATTTTCTTACCTCAGCATTCCAACCTCTTTGCTTAAATATGTATTGATTTTATCATAACTCAAACTTGAAGTATTTCTGTATTGTGTTTCTGTTGGATCAGGGGTGCCCAAAGTGCGGCGCGGGGGCCATTTTCGGTCGCTTGACTGATTCTGTGTGGCCCACCAGATGGAGACTTTTTCTTCTAGACTTTAGAAAACCCTAAGATGCTTTTAAACAATTTATTAATTCACAAAGTATCTTTAAAGAGAGTAACCCAAATTCTGTTGATAGTGCTGAGAATAGGTCGAACCTTTCTCTTTATTTTTTTATTTGAGCCCAAATAGCATTTGGATGTGTTTTTTTAAATAATGTGAAAAATGTATTTGATAAATCAACAGTTTGTTATGAGGAAAAGGTTGATCTGCTCCACTTCCTTCCTGCGCTGAAGAAATGCAGCAAAAACAACCAATCAGAGCCGGGAGGCGGGGCTTAGCGATAATCACAGATTATCTGTCTCTTAATTAGAGGCGGGTAGAAAAACTGCACTCAAGTAAAAGTAAAAATGTATTTAGCTAAAAGTCTTCTCAAGTACTGAGTAACTGATCAAATTATCAATCATTTAATATTTAAAAATGATATTTTGGTCTGTGTGCTGATGTAAAGTTAAAAGGAAAATTTGGTAATATAGTACAGCATAGCGAAAATACCTCCAAAGGTTTTTTCTTTTTCATAACAGTTACTCAAGTAAATGTAACTAGTTACTCTCCACCCCTTGGTATATTTTGAAAAATGTTTTTCCTGACGTTAGCTTAGAAACACTTCTCCTTTAAGACATTAGCATTACTTCCTGGATGATGGAGAATCTAAACCACTGCTCTCGAATTCCAGTTCTCAAACACTTTTCTGCAGCTTTTTTCTCGTTTCTTCACTCCAAAACACCTGAATCAAATGAAAAGTTAATGTCCAGTTTGCTAATTAGGTAATTCAGCTTTTAGATTTAAAAAAATGCCAAAATTTCTGACCAAACCTTGAAGTTTCTTCACATCCCCCAACATCTGATTCATAGAATAAAACAATAATCCAGCTTCCCTGCTTTGTTACATGAATCACTCAGAAATATTTAAGGAATCAGAGACAAAATGCAACAGCATAACTCACTGCAGACTTCTTGTCACAACAACTCAGAGCGCAGCATTGCATAATCATGCGCCTCACTTCCTGTTTCCTTATTGGGCACCACATTGGTCCAAAAAAAAGGTTATTTATTTCTAGAGTGTCCCTATTTACAGTCACTACGCTGAAAAAACAGCAGCAGAAATCCAAGATGAAAATGTATCGCAGGTTAAAAGGTCAGCAGAGGCTTTGATCCTTTGTGTAGTCTGGACGGGTTTGTGAAATAATTAGCGTCGCATTCTCCGGGAATCTTTTCCTTCCTTCCTTTGTGGGATTAGACGGATTCCTGATCGACCTTTTCAAAGCTTTGCTCGCCGCATTGTTCAGTAAAGACATGCAGAATTTGTTTGCTTGCGTTTGTTGAAATATTTTAAAATAGAAAAGGTTAAACCAGTTTGGGTTTCTGTTAGCAATGTGAATATTTGTTAATTAGAACTGCAATAGAAGCCGAACATACCAGGTTATTTACACAGTAAAGGAGATTTTTCTCTATTTGTTCCCTCGGCTCAGTTTGCCTCATCACTCATTCAGGAGTCCATTTATACACTGCAAAAACACAAAACCTTACCAAGTATTTTTAGTCTAGTTTGTACTGCAAATATCTAGTTTCTATTGACTTGAAATAAGACAAAACTAACTTACAAGTCACTTTTCAGCAAGATGTAAGAGCTTTTTTAAGCAAATAAATCCTTAATAGTGATGAAAAAGTTCCACTGGTAGAATATTCCACTGCGTCGTTACCTAGCAACCCCAGCTAAACCCAACCCGTAACCTAGCAACAAAATTCTAGTTCCACTGGCAGATTATTTCACTTATAACATGGGAAAAATGTCTTGTTTTAAATTAAGTAATCTGCCAGTGGAACTTGAACTTTTCATCAACATTAAGGAACCTAAAATAATCTCTTATATGTTGCTGAAAAGTTTCTTTCAAGTTTAGTAAAATAGAAACTAGGCCTAAAATACTTGGTAAGATTGTGTTTTTTTGCAGTGTACTCCAACTTATGTCCACATAGTTCCTGTTTTAAATGTTATAGTCTGTATTATGACGATCTTAACACAAAGTAAGACGTGTGCGTGTGTGTGCGTGTGTGTGTGTGCGTGTGTGTGTGTGCATACAGAGGATTTTGAAATACTTCCCTGTAAGCTCTACGATAACAAAACAAAATCCCATAAACCGGGTTTAAGAGGGGTCACTCATTACACCGAACAGAAGTGAAAAGTGTGTTTGAAAGGAGAAAAGAGGCATTCCAGCTACAAGTGAAGGTTAACAGCAGCTAATGGTGGTTATTCATTTCATGCTTGGTTGACTGCTGCGGTCTTTGATTCAGAGCCTGGTCGGCTCGACCGGACGACCTGCAGGGAAAATTAATGACTTCAATAAAAATGCCACCTGCAATGTTTTCCACCGTTCTGAGGTTTACTGGCTACTTCTGATTCTGACCAGAGCAGCGGCGCTTGTTACTGTACAACCAGGGGATTTGGAGGCGTGTGCGCGCCGGTATGCAGGTTAGCATGTTGCTGCACAAAAGCCTGATTGGCTTTCAAGCAGGTTGCTGCTGCAGAAAACCAGTTATCATTTACACACCTGCTTTAACAGGTTCAATCCATCCTTCCTCCTCCCCTCTTTTTCTACCCGTGCATTGCATCAATGCAGCAGCGTTGGAGGAGCAAAGTGATTTGCACACAGAGTCCTCAACCGGGCACTGAACCCCAGACAAATGACGACGCTGTCAGCAGCTTTAATGATGGGCTGCAGAAAAACCTCCAGTCGTTTATGAGGACAAGCTGCTGCAGCGGCGCGTCTCAGGCCGCTGACAAACACAGCCGGACTCAAACGGGCAGCCAGCAGAGAGCAGGCGCTAATATCTGATGAAATGTCAAGTAACAAATACAGTTAAAGCTGGAAGTTTACATACACCGAATGAAAAGAAACATTTATCTCTCATGGTCTGAGTGAAGGTTATTATAGAAAAGCAGAATTTTTGTTCAGTGAAACATTTTAGCAATAAACCAAATGATGATGTTTGCAGACGATATTGTGATTTTTAGAAAGAAAGTAGGTGGTTTCCATTATTTCTTTAATGTAAATAAATAAGCAATAAAATGTGCTGTATTGAGCAGATATTATTAATGTTTTTGTTATTGTTTTAGTCAGTTTTCATTAAAAAAAGTTGAATAATTTATACAAAGTTCAGTTTTGCTTAATCTACTTGACAAAATTCTAATTTTATTTTATACATAAAGAAATAAAAAACTACTTTACCAAATACCAGTTTTGCTTAATAAACATATATAAATTACGCAAATAGTTGCCTTATTTTTTTTTTAAGTAGATAGTGGATATTTTTATCAGTGTAGCATGCTGTCAGGATGTAGCTGCTTCCGTCGCCACTTCCTGTCGTGTCTCTCTCTCTGATTGGTCGGATCTCTTCTGACTAACGGCGTGAATCTAAACTCTTTCCCCTTTCACCTTCAGCCTGTGTGAGACGCAAATTACTGGCCTAAATTCAAAACCCACTCAGTATCGATATGTGACGATAGGAGTCAGCAGGAAATCACGAACCGAATCAAATCAGGGAAAGAAAAATGGAGTAAACGAGCATCAGTTACAGCCAAACATTAAACTAGCAAACTGATACAGACTTACATCAAATGTAAGGTTAATATTGTAATAATCCATTGACCTTAAAATTGCATAAATTATAATTACAAAAATAACCAAAACAGTTTGAATAAAGATTTTGTGTTTTTGCAGTGAAGACGAGTCATGTAATCAACGACTGGTGAAAACGACAGAGAAGTCAGCAGGAAGTGGTCGGAGGATGATGGCACGGCATTTTTTTACTGACTTATCACATGAACAAACTTCTTCACGTCTGATTTTAATTGCGTTTCTTTTTTTAATGGAAGCGTTTTTGGAAGTTTGATGCACTGCAACGGAAACTCAGCTGGTGATTCTGGTGTAACTTTTCACTTTATTACAAACTCACAGCGGCTTTTGCATCTCCGGACGCCTCAACTCTGTTTTCACCACATTGATTCAGAGACTTTTAACGAAGATCCACCTTTGCTGCACACAAATCACCTTTTATTGAAATGATTAAAGCCTTTTGAAAGAGAGTGACCCAAATCCGGCCCTTATAACTCAGGATAAATGTGTTTATTTACTTCATTTTCCTTTAATTTTCATTTTCTGAGCTCGTCAGTATACTTTTGACTCGACGATTTCGGTTTATGTGACAGCAGGTTTTGACAGCCCTGGTGTAAGTGTTATTTGCACAACTTCACTTTCTTCCAAAACACAGGAAGAGGAACGAAGATCTGATAAGGTGAGATCGATGCACGTCAACACGTCTTTATCGTGGTCGTCACAAAACACTGACCAGTTTGCAGCTGGGTGGAAAAGGTCTGGCGGTTTCTCCTTCCTGCAGATCGGTAGAGATGAGCGGGAGGAAGGACGCTGCTAGCTGACACGGTTTTATATTTACACCAAGAATCACTGCATTCTGCTGCAGATTTATGAATTATTTTGAGTTTGTATTTCACTTATAAGTGTGAAAAGGCTAATAGGGTAGAAATATTTATACTTTAGCTCAAACTTTGAGCTGGATAAACATGATTCAATTCATAAAATGAACACATCTACACTGCAAAAACACAAAATGTAACTCAGTAGCTTTGGTCTAGTTTGGAATGTAAATATCTTGACACATTTCAAATACAATAAAATTAATCTACAGTATAGGAGCTTGTTTTAAGTCAATAATTCTTTAATATTCAATAAAGAAAACGTTCTAGTTCCACTGGCAGATTGTTTCACTTACAACATGGAAATGTCTTGTGATAAGTGAAATAATCTGTATTTTTCATCAATATTAAGGAATTATTAAGCTTTTATTTCTTGCTGAAAGGTCACCAGTAAGTTTTGTCTTATTTCAAATGTTACAATATATCTGCACTGGAAATTAGACCAAAAATACTTGGTAAGATTTTGTGTTTTTGCAGATTTATGGGATTGGAAATAATCTGGCACCAACAAACATGTTATGATCAAAGTCAGTTAAACTACTTTTTCTTCCCCAGTTTCCAGCTGAAGTAACTGAAGCTGTGCGTTGACTCTAGATCTCTTTCTTCCAGGCATCTGTAGAGAATGTGAGTAGTTTTGGCATCTCTGCCTCTCATCTGCGTCTTTTCCATTTGTTTTGTTTAGATTCCGGTTCTGGGCAGCTGGTCATCATTTAGTCAACATGCAGCGACGTGCTCCACCGCAACGCTGCAACAAAACATGCAGCAGCAATGTTTAATCATGCCACCTTCCATGTTTACATTCAACTCGACCCGTGGCACTTTCACAAGAAGCCCGGGTCGCTGTCAGTTAGTGACCATGCGTCAGAAGATAAACTAACTTTTGTTTAAAACTCTACGCAGAATTCATGAAGTTCATTTAAGCTCTTTTTTTTTTTTCTGGGTTTAAGGCCACAAATTTTCCATGAGGTTGAGGTCATGACCTTCAGCAGCTTTAAGAAAGGCGCCTTTAACCAGTAAAACCAGTTCTGCTGGGGAGCTTTGTCCTGCTGGAAATACCCACCTGTGTCACTGCAAAAACACAAAACCCTACCAAGTATTTTTGGTCAAATTAACTTCCTAGAACACTTGAAATAAGACAAAACTAACTTACGAGTAAATTTTTAGCAAGATATAGCAGCTTGTTTTAAGTAAATAATTTCTTAATATTGATGAAAAAGTTCTAGTTCCACTGGTAGAATGTTCCACTGCGCCGTTACCTAGCAACCACAGCCAGGCCCAGCCCGTTACCTAGCAACCCCAGCCAGGCCCAGCCCGTTACCTAGCAACCCCAGCCAGGCCCAGCCCGTTACCTAGCAACCACAGCCAGGCCCAGCCCGTTACCTAGCAACCTAGTTCTAGTTCCATATTTTTACTCATAACAAGACATTTTTCCCATGTTATAATGTAAATTATCTGGAAATGAAACAAGCATTTTCATCAATATTAAGATCTTATTTACTAAAACAAGCCTCTACAGCTTTCTAAAAAGTTACTTGTAAGTTAGTTTTGTCTTATTTCAATGTATGTATGTAGTAGAAACTAGTCCAAAAATTAAGATTTTGTGTTTTTGCAGTGAACGAGAAGTTAAAGAATCTAAAGAAGTTCATCTTTACTTCCTGAAGTTTGTTCTGTATGACGAGAGACGCACCGATCAGATATTATCTGTATCTGTCCCAATATTTAAACAATTCTACTTCATCAAGCTTTTTATTTACTTTACATTCATAATTCCTAACTGCACTTTCTGAAACACTTGAAAGAACATTTGTTGCTGTTTATTTTTACGTTTCACCAACGTAGCCAACTTATTATTTCAGTTTATAGTTTATTTTTCATTGGCTGTTTAACTCCTAATTCCACTGACTGAACAAATTAAAGTGGTTTATTTTTACATGTTTGGCCATCTTGTTTCTGTTATTTTGCATCTTGCTTCTTCTTTTTGCTTTAAATATAAAAATATGCACAACAGCCGCTGGCGTCCTTCAGGTTCAGCTCTGCTTTCCCAAGTCTTGGATAGTAACTAGTTACATTTATTTGAATAACTTTATTTGAAAAAACAAAAATAAAAATAACATTTTTACTTTGCTGTGCTTTATACTCTTCCTTGAGTAAAATGTCCTGATTTTCTACCCACTGAATGAAAAACAAACTCTACTTACATGCAGGTGAGCATGAAAAAGACAAAACACAAAATATTTCCAAGTATTTCTGGTTTAGTTTCTACTGCAAATATCTTCGGATTCCATCTATTATTTTAGCGATTAATCAATCAGATGAAAATATTGGCACAGATTTTTCATTTAACTAGTTTTCTTTATGCAAAATATGCAAATAAACAAATAATTTAATTCCTTTTTAAATAAGAAATTAAACATTTTATTCCCTAAAATGCAATGGTATCACATTCCTTAAGTGAGTTTGAGTTTGGATGAAGCTAAAACTGCCACTTGAGGAAGTTTAGCTAAAAAAATATTAGCAAATGAGTTTTTATCTTAAATGCTAAATATAAATATGTTGTACAGTTTTGGCTTATTTGCTGCTGTAAACAAAGTTTTTTTTTCAACTAGTTCCCTTTTATTGAGTCTGTATACTTCCGTTAACGATTAATCGATAACTAAATTAGTTGACGATTATTTCAATAATCGATTCATCACGATTAATCGTTCCAGCTCTTGTATATTTATGCATTTTAAATTCTGCGTACAGGTTTAAGTTTCTTATTCTGTATTTTGTCATCAGTAAAGAACAGGAAAACTATTATAGGGAAACGTTTTAGTACATTTTTTTACAGGGAATAGTTTTATTTCCGAGCCTCTAAGTCGGCCTGTTTATCTATAAATAAATAAATTTCTTCCAGATTAGTTTTCTGTGGCCCTTTGCCTTGTGTCCATCTGGCCCCAGCAGCATCCAGCCAAAGTATTGACTGTTTCCACACAGACGGATCACATTTCTCCTGATTTAGCCTCTCCACAATGGCTTCCTGTAAATGTTAGAATTGCATTTGAAGTCTTATTTATACAGAGAACTTAGTGGCCAAGCTTTTCTCGCAATGAGAACCTTATTTCCTTTTCACTGGACTGGGCATTTATCATATCATTTATCGCGATTTATCACAATAAATTATCATAAATTACAACTAATGATGTTTGATAAACCCCAAAGCTTGTTATTTTTACTATTTTCTCAATAAATATTAATAGATATGATTAAATGTCCTTCCTGTACACTGCAAAAACACACAAAAAAAGTATTTTTGGTCTAGTTTCTAGCGCAGATATATTATCTCAAAATACAAATTGAAAATACTTTATTGATCCCAAAGGGAAATTAAATGGCTAAAAAACTTACAAGTAACTTTTACCATAGCAACCAGTAATACAAAAAAATCAGAAACAATCTGATTTCATGCAGCTGAGATGAACATAGAAAGGTTGCATATATATAACCTGTTCTTTAAATGTGGATGAGAATGAAGCAAAGCAAACGAGCAAGTTTGATTTGACGTTTGGTCATGAAAGCTTTCAGTGGAAATCGATATTGCCAAATAAATAAGCTTCCTGAAGTAGGTAAGTCGCCGAGCAATCCATCATTCGGTTTGTAATGAGAGCTTAATCGTCTGATTCTATTCCAGCAGCGTAATTTAATAAAGAGATGGGACGGCAGGATTTCCCAGAGGTGAAGTCACTGAAATCTTAAACCTCCCAGAAACAAAAAATAAAAATAAATAAAGGAACACAAGACAGAAAAACCTGAACAGCTCAATTCTTAGAAAGCTGTTTCCTCTGGATCACCATGACAACCAACACTGCAAAACCACACAATCTCAACAAGGATTTTTGTCTAGTTTCTAGTTTAAATGTCTTATTACACTTAAAATAAGACAAAACTAACTTACTAGAATCTTTTCAGCAAGATATAGGAGCTTGTTTTTAGCAATTAATTCCTTGGTATTGATGAAAAATACTTGATCTATTTCACTAAAAACAGAGGAAATTGTTTATCTGCCAGTGGAACTGTAACATTTTCATCAATTTTAAGGAATTATCTACTTTAAAAAACTCTTGGACGTTGCTGAAAAGTTAGTTTTGTCTTATTTAACGTGTAATCAGATATTTGCCCTCGAAATAGACCAGAAATACTTGGTGGGATTTGGTGTTTTTGCAGTGAACAAAGCGTTTGCTGGCAGGAGACGATGTTCCTGATGCAAATCAGCTGTTGACTGAGAGCGAGAAAAAAAACACTCAGACACAAAAAACGGACTGGAGCCAAATCAACACCCCGCTCAGAGACTCCCAATTAACCATATCCCTGCAGCCTGATTGGCTGCCTCCCACTCGTGTGTGTGTGTGCGTGTGTGTGTGGGTGTGTGTGTGTGTGTGTGCGTGTGTGTGTGTGTGTGTGCGTGTGTGTGTAGGTGTGAGTCATCCCTCTAGCTAGCTAGCAGAGCTGTGACACTTGTCGCCTCTACAGCAATTACCCGATTAGACGAGCTGTGATCACGGAGGGTGATGTCTCTCACTTCGCAGTTACAGTCCAAGTTTTCTGAGACACAAACTGAAGTTTACTTTCTTCTTCTTGAGATTTTTTGCTTCATTGGAGCTCCTGAAATCTGATGGTACATTCAGAGTGCAAAGCTCTATCCATCTATAGTGGTGGGTAGGTAGAGCTTTTGTTGGACATTGTATGCTTTTCTTGCATCTAAAGTTCTCATATGCCAGTTGGCCCTTACAGAGCATTGTTGGATGCACGGTTAGAAATGAGGACAGGGGTTTTTGAAGGACAAAAGAAGGAGTGTCAGGATTGTTTTGTTTCTTTCCAGCACAGAGAAGAAACAGGAAACATCTAGTAAGGTCCGACTAAGGACCAGAGATTCGCTCATCTAATTACTCTTTGGGTGTTTGTCTCGTTGGTGCTAAAATCAAAATATTGTTTAAAATAGATTCATCTGATATATGTGGTCATTATACTTCCCCTTACACTGAGTTCAGGAGAACCTAGAACTTTAAGGAATTATCTTCTGATTGAAACAAGAAGCAAAAGTTAAGAATACGGCAGAGCTAATAGCTGAAGTCCACAAATATTTGAGACAACCCTTATAGCTGTTTTGTACCAACACAGGAAACCGTTTTCGGACTATTGGTACTGAAGCAGGAGAGCGACTAGATCAACTAGCAATTTCCAAGCAGAAATTTGTAATTAAAACATCCATGAAAAAACTCAGAAACACACCAGACAACTTAAGATCAAGCCACAAACGACTAACCATAAAAAGTCCCCCAAATCTTTACCAATCTGCAAAAAGACTCACCAAATCGGATTGGTCTGCCAAATGTCCGATCCGTTTAGAGGAGCCTCTGCTTCGAATGATGACGTCGTTAGCAGGACTATGATGACCAACTGAGGAGGAAATTCAGCCATTTTATTCAGGTCTGGGAATGTGTCCTTGAGGGACACCAACACTCAAAGACTGGAGTTGATCGTCCGTCTTTCCCTGAGTCATGGTTAGGAAAGGGTAAGAAGTTCAGGAACTTGGCTGCCAAGCTCCTCAGCTTGCAGTCAAATTCCTGCTAACGACCCGATTATGTGACTCAGGTTAACTCTAAAAGCTGCAGGACTCCGAGGACTGGAGTTAAATAGCCGTGGTGTAGAGACCACTGCTTCCAAACGCTGGTCCTTAAGGCTGAACGCTCTGGCTGTTTTATTTGTTTCGCTGCTTTAATTCATCTGATTCAGAAGTTCAGCAAACTCCTGTTAATCAGTCAGTAATTGAAATCAGCTGGGTTTTCGATGGGGGAATTTTTCTGCCATAATTTGAGAGCTCTCATTTTCAATCGGAAAGCAGGACTTCATGTCTTTCTTCCCAAAACCTGTCATCCTTGTCCTCAAAACTTCTGCTCTCTTTCACATATTCACGCTCAAAACGTGTCTCTGCTCGGATCAAATCTCCGCTTGCGAATCATTTTCTGCTAGTGCTTGGAACAGAAATCTGCCGTCGCCTAGCAACCTCTCAGCCAATAGAATGAATGTGTTTTACTGGGTGCGTTTGCCTATGTGGATACTACCATCAGACACCACAGTCTTTCTCAAACTGTGGTGTCTGGACCACTGGGGGCTCCTATGCGCCCCCTAGTGGTCCGTGAAGTATTGCATGCTAACCATTTATTTACCATGAGGTGAGCTCAAGCTACAGTTAGCTTAGCAAAGGATTGTGTTTAGAAATAATAATGGAAAACTGGCTTAAGGCCCGGTCACTAAAGAAAGCCTGGAGATACAGGTGGAAAGTTTCTCTGGGTGAGTTGTTAAACTTTATCTTTCTGACGTGCCATTTCCACACAGCATCGGCGATGCATGCATTTCCAGATGACTGCCTCTTGCAGTTAACAAAGCCGTTATTTTCCCTGTGCTTGCCCCACTCGTGTAATTGCTCTGAATAATGAGAAGCATTTTAGTACAAGTGACGTTAAGGAAAATCCAGCTGAGGAATGCTCATTCAGTGGAAGGTTCTCATATTGTTTTATGGTAAATAATGATATAGTAGCGCACGGGGCGTCTATCCTGCTGTCAGAGCAGCTGCTAAGCGTCATTTTTTCCAATGCAGCTGCTAACCACAGTGATTACTGGCCATACGGATCCTAAGTGCTGCTTATCCGAACTCCTCTTCAGGGCAATTAAACCTTCAGGGTTATCTCTTTTACATCCACCTTCCTCTGTAGATGCTATTTATCCTCTTGTCCTGTCATCATCCTTTTCCTCTACTCCCACTTTCATTTATGTCACTCAGTTTCCCCCTGAAAACTCACCAACTCTTGTTTTGTCTGCAGCTATCTTTTTCTTAAATGGCAAATTCATGAACAAAAACAGCTCAATACCATTGGATGTTTAGTATGTGGTTCTAAATTGAGATTAAAACAAACATCAATAAAGATGAATCATTGTTCAGGAGTTAGTTCCGTTTCTTTGGAATATTGTGCCATGTGTGGGAGTGGGACACATGACTCACGAATAACTCGCATAAAACAGAATTTGATAAACTGAATTTTGAAAAAAGTCAAAAACAGCTAGAACGTTATACCAACTAGTGCTTGCAGTGCGAGGTCACTCTCTGCTCGCTAACGACGACTAGCCTTGGTTTTAGCTGTTAAGTTGTCAACATAATGCGCTAAATCTTAAATGTACACGTGATATATAAAACAACAAAGGGATGCATTGCTTTGCTGCTAATTGACAACTAGATAACAAGGTCAGGAAAAAGTTTTGGTTAAGAAAAGAAATAGCGAGGGAGAGAGAAGTAGTCCCGCTATGCTAGCTTGACTATGACAACCAAAACATGTAGATGTGCTGTGGAATTCTGTGTTTTTTGGTTCAGTAACAAATTTTCAAAAAGGCAACATAAACACCAACTTTGACAGTTTATCAGTAGGGCAGGTGTTTAAATTAGCTAGGCACCACTGTGTTAGTCTGGAGGCTAAACCAGTTAAAAATATTACCTTATTTGGGGTTCTGTGGAGTCAATATTTTACCTGCAAATGACACCTACTTGAAAACGCCCCCCAGACCGAGCCATGAGAAATAACACAAACAGGATATGCTAACGACACCTACCCTGCAAACAAGACGCCTCTTCCTTCAGCTTCTCCTTATGCAGCAGATCATCTACCTCCAGCTCATCCTCTGTCACATATTCCTCTGCAAATCGTCCTTCATTACATCAGGAACTGTTTCCTCTGCTCAGTATTCAGCGTTCATGTCCAGTTTATTTTCCCATGAATGTGTCAGGATCATCTCAGCCTGTCCAACTTGGTCTGCGGACTGCTAACCCTGCCACCTCCTGTCTTTGGTTAGCAAACATTTCCCTTCGCTATGGCTCTCCCCCCAGAGTGTCACAAACAAGGGGGCAGCACAAGGAGTAGAAAAAAGGGAAGAAACTACATATCAGCTGCAACAAATTTTGTGTTGCGTATTTGCATGTTGAGTCATCGAAGTAGGAATTTCCATTCACCTTAAAATTAGGGAAATTTGGATCATGAAGATAAATTTGCTTAATGGAAACATGATAACTTTGATGTTTTAGCACTAAGGTGAGGCGATTTTTCAGCTGTGTCAAAATTAGTGTATTTAGCACAAAACTGTGATAGAAACTTTATTTTCGCATCACACGAGTCGTGTGATCACCAGCCGGATGTTACTACAGGCGGAAAAGAGGAAGAAGACAGGAAGTGGAAGGAGGATGATGTTTTTTAATAACTTATTGTGTGAACAAACTTTTTAAATTGTGTTTCTAATTTAAAGGAAACACAACAACCAAAACATTTTGTTTTTTCATATCGACAAAGTTTTGCTGTCATTATAAACAGGGAGGAAGGTCTATTGAAGGGGTGTCCAAAGTGTGGCTCAGGGGCCGTCTGCAGCCCTCGAAACATTTCCGAGCGGCCCTCGGTCACAGTCCAGCCAGACGATGGCGTTTTCAAAACAACATTTGGGGAAAGTTTTCACTGGTGGCGCCACACAAAGCGTTCATCCAGGTTTTTGTTTGGAATTTTGTTTCTTTTAATAATACTAAGAGACAAAAACAAACAAACATGCAACCGGGTCAAAATAAAGCTAAAAAAATCACAAAAAATCTAGACGACGAAAACTTTGGAACCTGTTTTACTGTTTTTCTTTTTAGAATCTGTCAAATCTTTTTAATTTTAAATCTACAATTTGCACATCTCTCATCTACAGAAATCCGATTACTTAGTGTTTGGTTTATTTTTTATTTAGCAGGTAAAAATAACATAAAAATAGTTTTTGCTGTAAATGTTTTGTGACCCTCAGAGTTCTTTCAACTTCACATTTTTGGCCCCCATGCCAAAATTTTGGACACTCCTGGTCTGCTGGTTTGTAGACGAAAAGTAAGTAAAGCTAAAGATCGTCAGCCACAGCTAGTCACAGCTAACCATAGCAAACCACAGATAGCCACAACTAACCACAGCTAACCACAGATAGCCACAACTAACCACAGCTAACCACAGCTAACCATAGCTAACCATAGCTAACCATAGCTAAATATAGCTAACCACTTAGCTGAAGCTGCTCTGCTCATCTTCCATAGGAGGTCAAAAATAGTTTGATATTAGAAATAGAAAGAGGATTCTGAGAGCAGACGGCTCTGTTATTTTCTTGAATTATTAATAATGTGTCGTTTACAGGAGGAGAGTTGGAAACATTAATCTGGCTTCACTGGATTTTATTTTTATTTTCTTGCTAAGATATTTCAGAATCTGCTGCGACTTTGTGTTGAATTAAGTTGAAAAAGCCAAGATGAAACAGAAAAAGGCTTTGTGGGAAAAGTGGCTTCATTATAAGTCATTATTT
Source organism: Alfaro cultratus (assembly GCA_903066825.1). Classification (NCBI taxonomy): domain Eukaryota; kingdom Metazoa; phylum Chordata; class Actinopteri; order Cyprinodontiformes; family Poeciliidae; genus Alfaro; species Alfaro cultratus. The sequence continues at coordinate 58,015 of CAEFZX010014491.1, read as the reverse complement.
TTAATTATGCAAAGTTTTGTGCTCAACAAAATGGCGGCCAGCATCCATAATGTCCAAATGTTATCAATAAACAGTAATAAGAGAGTAAGTTAGGCACGGTTTACATCCAAAAGTCAACCAGGAGAAACTGGATCTCCGTTACCATGGAAACCAAATCAGTGCAGAGCTGATCAGAAGTTTACATACCCTCACATGAATTCGGGGCTTTTGGTGATAAATCTGAACGATTCTTTTGATTAAGTAATGCAGCTGCAATGGATTTTAAAGAAAAGATATTAAATTTTAATTTATTTGGGAATTTATTTCTGTATTTTTATCCACAAATTCTAATAATAATAATAATAATAATAACAATCCATGTTATTTATAAATTATTATTATGATTATTATAAATTATTCTCTTGAAGGTTGCAGAAAAAATGTAAAGTCCTGATAAAATTCTGATGACCCTCAGCATGATACTGCCACCGCCGTACTTTATACAGCTGTTATAATCTAAATGAATATAACTGTGT